>JADRCD010180869.1:0-38343 GCA_019843815.1 Montemys delectorum
ATTTTAGTAGGATTGCTTCAAGTTTCTCTCCATTTAATTGATGTTGGCTATGAGTTTGCTGTATATTGCTTTTACTATGTTTAGGTATGGGCCTTGAATTCCTGATCTTTCAAGACTTTTAATATGAAGGGGTTTTCAATATTGTCAAATGTTTTTCAGCATCTAATGAGGTGATCCTTTGGATCTTTTCTTTGAGTCTGTTTATATAATGGATTACATTGATGGATTTTCATATATTGAACCATCTCTGCATTCCTGGAATGAAGTCTACTAGGTCATGATGAATGATCATTTTAATGTGTTCTTGGATTGAGTTTATGAGAAATTTGTTAAGTATTTTTGCATCGATATTCATAAAAGAAATTGGTCTGAAGTTTTCTTTGTTTGGTCTTTGTGTGGTTTATGTATAAATGTAATTGTAGCTTTATAGAATGTGTTGGATAGTGCTCCTTTTGTTTCTATTTGTGGAATAATTTGAAGAGTACTAGGATTAGGTCTTCTTTGAATGTCTGAGAGGATTCTGAACTACACTCATCTGGTCCTGGGATTTTTTGGTTGGGAGACTTTTAATGACTTCCTCTATTTCCTTAGGGGTTATGAAACTGTTTGGATGGTTTGTCTGATCCTGATTTAACTTTGGTAACTGGTATCTGTGTAGAAAATTGTCCATTTCATCCAGATTTTCTAGTTTTGTTGAGTATAGGCTTTTGTAGTGTGATCTGATGATTTTTCAAATTCCCTCTCTTTCTGTTGTTATATCTCCCATTTTTTTCTGATTTTGTTAATTTGGATACTCTCTCTGTGCCTTCTGGTTAATCTGGCTAAGGGTTTATCTATTTCGTTGACTTTCTCAAACAACCAGCTCCTGTTTTTGTTGATTCTTTGTATAGTTCTTTTTGTTTCTATTTGGTTGATTTCAGCTCTGAATTTGATTATTTTCTGATGCCTACTGCTCTTGGGTGTATTTGCTTCTTTTTCTTCTAGAGCTTTCAGATGTGCTGTCAAGCTGCTATTGTATCAGCTCTCCAGTTTCTATTTGGAGGGAATTAGAGCTATGAATTTTCTTCTTAGCACTGCTTTCATTGTGTCTCATATGTTTGGGTATGATGTGACTTCATTTTCATTTAACTCTAAAAAGTCTACAATTTCTTTCTTTCTTTCTTTCTTTCTTTCTTTCTTTCTTTCTTTCTTTCTTTCTTTCTTTCTTTCTTTCTTTCTTTCTTTCTTCCTTGTCCAAGTTATCATTGAATAGAGCATTGTTCACCTTCTATGTGTATGTGGCCTTTCTGTTGTTTTTGTTGTTATTTAAGACCAGCCTTAGTCAGTGGTGATCTGATAGGATGCATTGGATTATTTCAATCTTCTTGTATTTGTTGAGGCCTGTTTTGTGACTGACTATATGATCAATTTTGGAGAAGGTATCATGAGATGCTGAGAAGAAAGTACATTCTTTTGTTTTAGGGTGAAATGTTCTATAGATATCTGTTAAATCCATTTGGTCCATAACTTTTGTTACTTTTACTGTGTCTCAGTTTAGTTTCTATGTACATGATCTGTCCATTGATGAGAGTGGGGTGTTGAAGTCTCCCACTATTATTGTGTGAAGTGCAAGGTGTGCTTTGAGCTTTATTAATGATTATTTTATGAATATGGGTGTTCTTGCATTTGGAACATAGATTTTGAGAATTGAAAGTTCGTCTTGGTAGATTTTTTTCCTTTGATAATTATTAAGTGTCCTTCCTTATCTTTTTTTGATAATTTTTGGCTGAAAATTGATTTTATTTGCTTGTTTCTTGGGACTATTTGCTTGGAAAAAATTTTTCAGCCTTTTACTCTGAGTGTCTGTCTTTTGTCACTGAGGTGAGTTTCCTGTATGCAGCAAAATGCTGGGTCCTGTTTATGTATCCAGTTTGTTAGTCTATGTCTTTTTATTGGGGAATATTGTCCATTGATATTAAAAGATATTAAGTAATTGTCATGGTTGCTTCCTGTTACTTTTATTGTTAGAGGTTTTTTTTTATGTGTGTGATATTATGTGTGTGTGAATTCACATTGAATTCTTGAATTTCTTGAAAAAAAATTACTTTCTTGATTTCTAGGTTGTGGTTTCTCTCCTTGTTTTAGAGTTTTCCATCTATTATCCTTCGTAGTGCTGGATTTGTGGAAAGTTATTATGTAAATTTGCTTTTGTCATGCAATATCTTGCTTTCCCCATCTACGGTAAATGAAAGTTTTGCTGGGTATAGTAGCCCGGGCTGGCATTTTTGTTCTTTTAGGGTCTGTATGACATCTGCCCAGAATCTTCTGGCTTTCATAGTTTCTGGTGAGAAGTCTGATGTAATTCTGATAGGTCTGTCTTTATGTTACTTGATTTTTTCCCCTTACTGCTTTTAATATTCTTTCTTTTGTTTTGTGCATTTAGTGTTTTGACTATTACATGATAGGATGAAATTCTTTTCTGGTCCAGTATATTTGGAGTTCTGTAGGCTTCTTGTATGTTTGTGGTCATCTCTTTCTTTGGGTAGGGAAGTTTTTTTTTAATAATTTTTTTAAGATACTTACTGGCCCTTAAAGTTGTGAATCTTCACTCTCTTCTATACCTATTATCCTTAGGTTTGGTCTTTTCACTGTGTCCTGGATTTCCTGGATGTTTTGGGTTGGGAGCTTTTTGCCTTTTGCGTTTTCTTTGACTGTTATATCAAAGTTTTCTATGGTATCTTCTGCCCCTGAGATTCTCTCTTCTATCTCTTATATTCTGTTGATGATGCTTGCATCTATGACTCCTGATCTCATTCCTAGGTTTTCTAACTCCAGGATTGTCACACTTTGTGATTTCTTTATAGTTTATATTTCCATTTTTAGGTCCCAGGTGGTTTTGTTCATTTCCTTCACCTGTTTGGTTGTGTTTTCCTTTAATTCTTTAAGATATTTTTGTGTTTCCTCTTTAAGGGTTTCTAGCAGTTAACCTGTATTCTTCTGAATTTCTCTAAGGGAGTTATTTATGTTCTTCTTAAAGTCTTTTATCATCATCATGAGATGTGATTTTAAATACAAATCTTGCTTTTTTGGTGTGTTGGAATATTCAGGACTTGCTGTGTTGGAAGAACTGGGTTCTGATGATGCTAAGTAGTCTTAGTTTCTGTTGCTTAGGTTTGTATGCTTGCCTCTTGCTATCTGGTTGTCTCTGGTATTAGTTGGTCTTGCTGTCTCTGACATGTGCTTGTCCCTCTTGTGAGCCTGTGATCTTAGGTGTGTCACCACTTCTGGGAGACCAGTTCTCTCTGGGCAGGATTTGGTTGTGGAGAGCTGTGTCAATAGGTTAGCTCTGGGGCACAGATTGAGACTGGAAAGATTCTGTCCCAGGCTGCTCTGAGCTTCCTGTGCCTTGTATAGGTCAGTCCATTTTGGACAGTTATTTGGGCAAAAATGGTGGTCTCATCTCTGAGCTTAGGAGTGATAGCACTCTTGGGAGACCAGTTATCTCTGGGCAGGATTTGGGTTTGGAAGGTTGTGGGATAGCCTTAGTTCCAGGGTGCAGATTGAGACCCCAGGTTTTTTTTTTTTTGATAAGTCCTTTCTTCTGTGTTTCAGGTGACCCATATCACATTGTTCCTTGTTACAGCATTTGATGGCAGAAAGAGGAGAAAAGAACTCTTAGAAATCTTTTTATCAGGCAGAAGATCAATTCATTAAAGTCTACCCTTTTAGAGGCCTAGCTACCTCCAAACACCCCACTGCTAATACCATTATGATGTTAGTTAGGAATCAAGCTTATAACATCTAGGCATGCAAATATTTAGTGTCTATTTAGACATTTGCCTTTAATGCCCTTACAATAAAATAAAACAACAAAAAACCTCCAGAAATATTAAAGACTTGAATATTAAATATTTTTAATGTGAGAAGTTTCAGCCTTTACCTAAGTATAGACAGATTGTATGTTAACATTGTATTTTGCACATACATAATCCTAAGCACATATTTTTTTAGTGAAATTAAAGCATTAATCATTATATTCACTTGTGTTCAAGAGGTTAAGCAAAGTCTTTATTTCAGGATCAAATAGTAGATTCACATACCTATATGTCAACAATACTCTTATTTTACTTCTCATTTGAAATATTTAATTTAACATTTTCTATTTCTCTTTTATATTGAATCATTTTTATTCAACCAATAAGTAAGTTAAGTTTTCTATATTTGAGGCAAAACTGACTCTTCCTTTTGTGCTTTGTTCTTATTTTCCTCTCACATTTGAAAATAGGAGAGCAACACATTGGTCATAGTTAAGCTGAATGCCAAGGCTAGGAAGATTAGGCAATCAATGGCTAGGGTAGCCCCCTTGGCTACCTGATCCCCACCCTAAGGAATACTCATGACTAGAGGAAACAAGAGAGTATTTGAGAAGAGCCCAGAGCTGGAAGTATTTCATATCCCAATTGCAGTTCTTTAACTTTGTTTAAAGTTAACTTTGTTCTTAACTTTTGTTTCTAGGGACACAGCTCCCTAATAATACATATGATGCTTAGTGGTCAGCACTCAGTCCTGTTTTTAGCCAGGCAGTCATGGGCTATAGAGATTTTTGTGGATTTATGCAGCTTTAATATCATTGTGGTCCCACAGATACTAAAATGTCATCATGCTATTCTATTTGTGTAGCCTCCATGAAATACTCCTACTCTCATGCATCTGGTATAGGTTTTTAAAGTTTCCCTTACCATCTCCTTGCTGTACATAGTAAAGATATATGCTCCAGTCTAGATGAAAGGCAGAGTCTGGCATGTCTGACTCTGCTTTGTGATGCTTTGTGAAATTCCTTACAAATCTTTTAGAATGTCCAATCTGTTGCTGTTTGTTATTTATTCCCACTCTCTTAGGAGACATCATGGCATATCTAGTGCCTAGTACAGTGCAACGAGTCCATCTTTGATGAATTTCAGAAGATATTTCAGAGTGGACTCGACTTTTAAAATCTACTGAAGAACTCTCTTAAAGGAAGAGACTATTCAACTATTCTTTTCATAAGTCAACTATTCTTTAGGTTTATAGTAATATTATTTTTATTCCAAGGTCTTCATTATAGACTCTGTATGATTGTCTCAAATTTTCAATATATAGTATTCTACACTGAAAACAAACGTGAACAAGCCAGAATAATGGTCTGTGTCATTTTTCTTCTAATCACAGCACTCTGTAACATTTCTAGCTTTAGCATTACAGTTAGTTTAAGTACTGTGCTCTTTACCTCTTGACTCATTCATTCATTTTCTTAATAGAAATATCAAATTATTGGACCTTTAATACCAGATTAGGATATATTACCCAAATATCTATCTTCACTCATGATTATTTTTCAATAATGATTGACACTAAAATAATTTTACACAGCTATGCAGAATTTTGGGTCACTTGCTTTGTATAGTTTTTATATATTAACCAAAGCTCTTGGGTTCATAAGGATGATGGCTTTGCCATGTCCAGAAAGCAACACTTCACAACATTCTCCCCTTCCTCCAGTACCTACATTCATTCATTCCAGCATCATCTTTGAATTCTTCTGAGCCTTGGTTAGAGTTGGCCTAGATGTCCCATTTAGCCTGAGTACCCAGTCTTTTCTCAGCATGTTCACCAGTCATGCATTGTCCATTGACTTCTGCTTACTGCAAAAAGATACTCTGACCATTTTTTGTTACTTCTTTCAGGTGTGTTGTTGAGATATAGAAGATATTGTAAAATTCTTAATTGTTGATAGACTAGAGAACCATTTTCCTTTTCTAGAGAACCATTTCTCTTTTTGAATTACCTATCGTCATCTTTCAACTTACTTTAGCTAATGTTACAGAGCAATAGATGGAAGAAGAGCCATGAGTTCCCAAAGGACCACTATCATGTCATTTATTCATATTCTCTGTAGAGGTTTGAGTTTTAAATATTTATGATTTCCTATAGTCATCAGGATGGCAAACACTGTGTAGAGTGGCCTAATGTCACTGACACTTATTGGTGCTTTCTGTCAGTCTTGATCCATGACTTATTTGGGTGTACATGATCATTATATATTATTGTGTATTTATTTTTAGTGAAATGGATACACTTTAAGTATATATTTTGGTGAATTTTCACAAATAATTATATATGTAGCACACATTGTAGCAAACTAAGATATATTTTTGTTGTCAAAGAAGGTTTCTTCATGTATCTTTACAGTCAATATTACTATTATAATATCATTAAGTATAGATTAATAATTAAATAATTAGTGTTGTAGAGCATTACACAGTGTCTCACAAAGATATCCTGTAGTATCTGAAGGCTATGTACAGGTTTTATTCTAATCATTAATGTAACAATATGTAATATAACATTGGTTTTACTCTGGACAGTAATATGGATTATTTATACAACAATACTCTACATTCTCATTCTTAGTTATAAGCATTGTTTATGGTTTTTGGTTATTGTTATCATGAGTTAAATTGTTTTAAAAATTTACAAAATGTATCTTTTTGTCTCCTTTCTTTGAGTGAGTTCATTCCCCCTTTGATATGTACTTATAAGTGTAATACTGACTTATAGAGGTGGAGGATTTATTTGACTTCATGAGTCAGTCTCAGGATGCTTGACAAACTAGCTGCACTATTTTATATTCCCATCAGCAATGCAAGAGAATTCAGTTCCTTCAAATTCTTGCCTCCATTTGACATTGCTGTACTTCTTTATTTAATTTTATACTTGTGGGAATATTAAGTGGCACTGCTCCTCAAAATGTTCAACATGTAGATAATATGTTGCCCAGGAACTCTACATCTTGGTATGTACTTGAGAAAAATAACTACTACACTTCCACATGGAAAGTTACACATGTATCTTCACAGCAGTATTCCTCATAATTATGCAAAAGTGAAAATGCCCTAAATAGCCATCAACAAATTAAGTGTGTAACATAATATAGTCGTATCTTTATGAAGATTTTTAAAGAAAAATATTTCAAAATGGCTAAATCTTGAGAAGCCTATGTCACACTATAGAAATCAGTAACGAGACTACATATTGTGTGGTTCCATTCATATAATATGCCCTCACCTATTTATAGTGAGAGACAGTTGAGTTACATAGTGTAGGGCTAGGAGAGAGGATGAAATGAAATGAGAAGTGGCCTTCCTAGAGGGACAAAATGTTTTAAATTATAGTTGTTGTGGATAGCCCTGGCCTTGTATTTTGATGCTAATTCTCCTCTCCTGGAAAGCACTGCAGAAGAGGAGTAAATCACATATACAGGTGCCTTGTGAACCTTCTCCCCACCTTAACTTTTCAAATAAAGTCTAAGGCCAATGATTGGGCAGCAGGAGGGAAGGTGGAGCTAAAAAGTTTCTGGGAGAAGGGTTGAGAGGAGATGGGGGAGGAGATGGGAGAAGAGGATGATGGAGGAGAACGAGGTGGAAGGAAGATGGAGCTGAAGCATGTGGCTTGGAGAAATTGCAAGTCATATGGGATCTAATAGATGGGAATAGAATAGTGTAGTGGTAGATCTGCCCAATCTAGGCGAGTAGCTTGTAAAACAATTAATTGAGTTTTGAATTCATTGATTTGGTAAATTGGGTTAAAAATTTACCACAACAAGTTGTAGCCGCAGAACTCCTTGAATATATTATAAAATATTAAACAATGCAATTTATATGGATGATTTGTAAGAGACAAGAATTGCATTTCAAACTCTTTAGAAAGAGACTGTATGAAGAAGGGGTAAAATGTGCAAAGTCCTTGAGATAAGAGTCTTCTTAGTTTACCTGAGGAAAAATGAAAAAAAGATCTGTGGCTTTTAAGTGATAGGGAACCCAGCAGCAAGAATCATGAGAGGTGAGATTAGAGAAACAGACAGAGGCCAGGTTATGTAGGGTTTTACTGCAGCCTACAAACCATTGGATTTTTATTGTGACTTTCCTACAAAGTGCAACAAGAGTTCTGGTCAGAGTAGCAGGAGCATAGGGATATCTTATAACAGTTACTTCACCACAGAGTGAAACAGGGAGAAAAACTAAGATGTTTTGACAGAAATCTGCATTCTTTTGTGCATAAGATGAGAATGAAGATTGTGGCTTGGTGAAAATCTTGACAGTGCCTTGATTAGCAAAGCTAGAACTTACCAAAGAAGCAGACATTTAATATGAGGGACAGAAAAGTGTTTGGGAGAACGGTGAATATGTATGTATGCATTCCAGTTCATAATACAGAAAAAAAAAGGCTTTTTATTGTAATTTCTTCAGAGGATAACATTTCATTTGGAAAAGGAAGCAAAGTATTTTGTTTTGCACAGTTCTTTATAGTTTATATAAAATGGGATGCATATATTCAAATAAACACAGCGAATGTTCCTAACCTTGTTGATGCAAGAAATAAACTAGCCATGAAGTTCAAATGTGTTATTTTACATACATCGTAAAGATTTTAGAGAGAGTGCTGTAGCTCCTTGTCACAGTCTTATGTTTTAGTGTTGTTGTGAGTGTTTGCGATTTATCACATCACTTTGTCTTAATTCATTTTATTTTTAGGTCACATTTTAGTAACTGTTTAGATTTTGGAGAATTTTCTGTTGAATGTCTGGTAGCGATTTTTATGGTTTCATGTGGTGGCTTGTTCACTTCTTTCAATGTTTATATATTTAAGTGGATAAATCTAGGTCAGGTCTAAATTAAACCTTCATTCTTTCCATGTAATCACTTTGTACCTGGCTTATGGAGCAATGAATTCATTTTTAAATAGCCATTATTTTAATGTAGAATTTACATTTGGAAAAAAGTGCCAGCAATATTTAGATTGTATACTTTATATGTCTGTATATTGTGCTTTCTCTCTCTCTCTCTATCTATATATATGTTTTGAAGGCTGAAGAAATAAAACAGTTAGATGACCACAAAGTGCAGTAGGTAGATCTGGCTGTAAAAATCACAATGAACTATAACTGGCTCATTTGTTTTTTCTTTCGGTAATACATGATCAGTAGCATAATTAAGCTACTGATGTTGAGTTGTGACCTACAATAAAAGTTCATGTTGTGATTATTTAACAGTATCATTGATGTAAATAAAGTTTTTAAGTATTCCAAACAGATAGGCCACTAGAGATTTTTAGTGGCAATGTGCATGTCCATGTGCATTCCTTCCTGCTTGCCCCCCTACTTGTCCCATTCTTCAGCATTATCTTTCTAGTTCTTTGTGTCTCAAGTGACTGGATTGGGGAGTCTTCTTTTGGTGCTATTTTCAGCTTTAATGATTGGAAGGAGTTTTCTAACTCCCAGAAGTACTGATATTATTGACTAAAATTCTCATCCACAAGAGACTTTGTAAATCCGATGATCTGGCCTTTATTCTTTCTCCATGGGTCGGGTATAACCTTTGCAATCAATCACACAGTGTAGCTCGCTTTAATTCTGCCTGCCAACATATCTCCAGGGGCTTCTTTCCTGAGTTCTATTTTTATGGCTATATAGGGAGCGCTCTTCAAGGATGGGGAGAATGTAATGGTAGGTTGTGCCTCCCTGGGTGTTCAATCTAAAACTTAGAGTGCTTCTGTTCCCCTTGTAGGGATAAACAGGACTGGGGCAAATTTCGATGGTCCACAAAGGGTTTTAACTAGAGCTCCAAGTCAGCTGCAGAATCATTCGGGGAGCCTGATGATGGGGATTTGGAGGTGAATACTAAATAAGGAAGAGCAAAACTCTAGGGAATACAGCATGAGGACAAAGGAGGGACTGCTCTTTTCTTTGCTGAGAAAGTACTGAGACATGCTTCTTACATGTTGCTGGGGGCTGCAGATGAACTATCAAAAATGCAAGAAAATCCTTACAGCTGCATGCCTGTAATGCACTCCATAAAAACTCAACAACACAAGCAGGAATTCCTGTTGTTTCCCTATTACTCACCTGAGTTTTCTTCATAATGGAGATAAAGTGAATTTCCTTTAAGAGATGCCCTGGTGACCAATGACCTACTTATCACTGAGTGAACAGACTAAGGTTCAAATTGCTTATCATGTACCTCAGGGGAAATCAGTTATTTATATAGAACTTAATCCCGCATTTAAGTCATAATCTGCCCTTGTACTTAAAGTCTCTATAGTTATTACAAATTAAGAATTACAAATTAATGTAGAGTGTGTATAAGGAAATGGCAATCAAATGAATACAAATTTTGAAATAGTTTCTCAGTACCTCTACCTCTATAAAAACGATAGTCTAAGAGTATAGGAGATATTGCACTGCTAGTGTTTTTCATTTATTTTAATGTATGTGGCATGTGTGAGTATATCTAGTCATAAATAATCCTATACATGTATAATCTTAGTAATGAGTACCCAAATGTTTATTGTCATTTTCATTTTTTAACAATCACCATGAGAAGATTGGTTGGGGAACTGGCCTGTGACCCTTTTAAACACAGAGATTATATGACTTAAAGTAGATTTTCTTCTTAGCCAGAAACTCTAGAATGCTTGCTTCCTACTTTTTACAGGAAGTCCCATTTCTTCGGGGCCATTATGTCTATTTACCTGTAATTCTTCAAGGGAAGGCAAGTGGGACAGTAATGGACTAGCTTGACAGGTACAATAACCAGGTAATGAGACATTGAAGTTTTTGCCACTGGCATGAAAAAGTAAGGAGAATAAAAGAACACTAAATGTTTCAGAAGTATTTGTATGATTTTTGAACAGTTCTTGGAAATATATTAGATTTCATATACATTTCCTAAACTAGTATTTTACATTAAAATAAAGACCCTCGGTTAATAGGTAGCTAAGGTTAAAGAAGCTATCCTGTTTCTTTTTATATGTATAAAATTACTCATTCATTATCTTCTCATCAGTGATCATAAGTTTCTGTATATAGAGACCTGAATAAACCACCCATTGCAAGTTCTCAATGGTTAGAAGACTAGAGTTATGTTTCATACTTTCTTCAATAATTTGGACATTCTGTTATAAAAGGAAAAACTTATGTCAAAATGTCTGTCTTGTCTAGTAGTATTTGAACATTTCATTAATAGCTAAATCATATGAGATGATGTTTTAGGTAAACTGGAATACATAAATATTATTCTAATTAATTTGCACATTTTTGAATCTGAAATTTTATAATTTTATGTAAAATCTCTCATTTTCAAACAGAAGGGTTTTTGTATGTTCTCTATGTTATATAACTATCTTTATCATTTAATTTCATAATTCTTCCATAATATCAAAATATCAAAATAATACTATGCAACTTTATACCTGTTAGCATTCAAACTCAATTCTGCTTGTTGCTCCTCTACCCCTATTGCATCACGTTCTGTAAACATTTAAAGCTGTCTACTTTCTGATTATAGATATTACCATGTTAGACATTTCATATAAATATAATTTAAAAATATAAGTCCACTATATCTCTCTTTCCTTTGTATGAGATTTTGCAGTTCATTTGTTTTCTAGCATATGAGGATGCTTTTTTAAGGTTAATGTTCAATATTTAGTGGTACATTTTTGTAGTCATATGCATTCTTTCTATTGTACATAATGCTAAAGCTCTTGACTGACCTTGACTATTCTCTAGATAACTGACTTTTGAATTATTTTATTGAAAATGAGAAGTTTAGGAAGCTATGTAAGAGGTATATGCTAATTCTATTCATTTGGAACGATGTTTAGGGAAAACATGAGTCAATTGAATTTTTACTTTCAATGAATAAGAGAGTGTCAATTGAAAGCAGTTCAGTTGAAGATCAGATGAGTTAGCACATTGTTAGCTTTCTGTAGCAGATTTAAGTATCTTTTCCTTTTTTGGATTATCATATATAAGAGACAAGATATTTTGTCAGCAACCAAATCTATGAACTGTTTAGTTCAATAATAGTCTTTACAAATAACATATAGTATTTTCCCAAACCCAATACAACCATCTTTAGTGGGTTGGGCATCATGGAAGAGCTACATCCTCTAAGATATGGTACCATTTACTGCCAATTAGATCATGATAGATAGCCAATAATAGGATATACAAGAGGAACCTTGGATATAGCATCACACAAACTGATAACTGGGTCAGTTATAATTTACATCTTAAAAATTATTCCTGGGTAATTTTGTGTGACTAATGTTATAAACAAGGAGGACACTGAGTTGAATGTTTATATTTCCATGTTTACAAGGTTGAGCAGAAATAGAAGGAATGATGACAAACCAGGTATGAGATATACAGCCATTTGTGAAGCAAGGCCTCTAGAAATGGAGGATACCAATTGCAGGTGCTCATTGTCAGAATAAAAGAGTAGATTGGGAGCCAAAAAAGGTCTACAAATTACTCATGGGACTCGCGTTTTTCTTGAGGTTCACAGTGCCTCACATCTACTCTGGCTCCTGTTTTGTGAAATTTCTTCCTACTTTCATAACTCAAAGTCTGCTCCTTAGTAGTTTTTCCTTCCACCTTTCTTGTGACAAAGGCACTCAGAGTAACTTTTATCAGTTTGTCTCCATTTTCTATTTTTTATGGATAAATTGATTTACTTTACTTTTTGAGGAAAACCAGAAGCAACAAACTCTTTAAAGATTAAATATCCTTTAGTGAAAAGAGCTAAAATAACATTACTTTTGTTTACTCTATTTGGACACTTAATTGAAATTACTTATATTTGAGAGTTAATAGATTTGCAGACTATATAATCAAAATAAAAATTAAAAAATCATATTCTTATGATTATAAACTGTTCAGTTTTGATTTACAACTGTTTCCAAACATTTTTTTTCATAGTAGCAGATAAATTAATTTTTTATATCTTCATAGATAAAAAGACAGAGGCCTTTATCAAAGTATAATGGTGAATAAATTTACTGACACAAACTGGTCTAAA
This sequence comes from Montemys delectorum, assembly GCA_019843815.1. NCBI lineage: Eukaryota > Metazoa > Chordata > Mammalia > Rodentia > Muridae > Montemys > Montemys delectorum. The sequence goes on from JADRCD010180869.1 coordinate 12,879, forward strand.
TCATTCACTATAAATTTATTTATTTTTATTCTCTTTGCTTTTAAAAAAAATCTATTATAATACATTATAATAGTGGTCTGTTACACTGAACTCTAAACATTCTAAACCACCAAACTGTCTCCCTGCTGGCTGGCTTTTACAGTAGTGCTTTAAGGTGCTTTGTAGGCTGCTGTGGAAACAAAAACCATCAATGGTGTTACCTAGAATAGGACTCTGAATCTTGTAATACTGAGCTGACCTGGCAGGATTTACATACTAGTAAAACAGTGGCAAGTTTATTTTGGGGAGTAACCAACTGTGTCCTTGATTTGATTTGAGGCCTACTGCTCAAGAAAGAATTCATTTCTTTCTATAAACATGGTCAAAACTCATGGTTAGGGAGGTATAAGGCCCTAGGAGTAAACCTACTGTTGCTGTTTTGAAAAATGGTCAAGTTGTCAAACTGCCTTCTGTTTACTTTTGTTTATACACATAGATTTTTGCTACTCTCGACCTTGGTCAGAGAAGCTTCTTATAGCATTGGCAGTGGTTAAAACACATAGTCATAATTGTTTAACGTGCTGAGAATGAATAACTGTGAATGCTCATCTGTAGAATGGAAATCTACATCAATCTGTCTCCATCTCCTCCAAGTTGCAGAGAACATCATAGAAGAGGTAGCAGAAGAATAAAAAGTGCTGCAAAATGCTGTCTTCTTGACATGACCTGACGGTTGCACACATGAACAACTTAGAACAGCTGTGGTGATCTGTACAAGATTAAGCCAGTTAAAAGTGGGGCTGGAGAGATGGCTCAGTGGTTAAGAGCACTGACTGCTCTTCCAGAGGTCCTGAGTTTAATTCCCGGCAACCACGTGGTGGCTCAAAACTATCTGTAATGGGATCTGATGCCCTTTTCTGGTTGTGCCTGAAGACAGCAACAGTATACTCGCATATATCAAATAAATAAATGAATATTTAAAAAAAAAGTCCAGTGTGGATGGGAAGGAGCTACCAGAAAGCTTTCCTAACTGAAGAACTATTGGAAGTTGATGGGAACTAGAGAATGGAAAGTCACTTTTCTACGAGGTGGTAGCTCATGCTTCTGTAGATGACCACACACAATGCACACATGGGAACTATTAATTAGACTCAGTGGTTTAAAATAAATATATACATAAATAAAAAAAGAGACCATGGAGTTTGTAAGGAAATGTGATAAAAAGCCTTGGGAGGAGTTGGGAGTGAAAGGGGGACTGGATTTTAATTAAGATATACTGCATATGTATATACATTTTTTCAGCAAAAAAATAAGATATTATTTAAAAATAATGACATTGTAAATCAAGTAGTGTTTAACTTGATTTGAAGTTATTATAAGCATTCTCTAGTGGTTATAAATAGTTATAAATTGTTATAAATGGGTTTATAGATAAAAACATAATGACTTGATTTCTTACCCCTCAGAAAGGTTGTTATCAGAACATCTAAAAATGCTGGCAAAGAATTCGAGAAAAAGGAATTCACTCATTCACTATAGATGAGAATATACCTCATTTACAGGCATAAAGTAAGAACAACTTAGAATATTCTTAATTAATTATGAATACAACCGTACATATGTATATATATAATCTTATAATCACAATAGGATACCATCCAAATATGCTGTCATTTGTGATAATGATGGATAGGTATGTGTGGTGATCTGAATATGCCTGGCCCATGGGAAATAGCACTATTATGAGGTGTGGCCTTGTTGGAGTAGGTGTGGCTTAGTTGGAGGAAGTATATCACTGATGGGCTTTGAGGACTAGTGTGTTCAGGCTCTACCCAGTATGGAAAGATAACCTCCTCCTTACTGATTGTGGAAGAAATTGTCTCTTGCTCTTGTCTTTGGACCAAGATGTGGAACTTTTGGCTCTTCCAGCATCATGTCTGCTTGGGCACTACCATGCTTCCCACCATGATGATAATGGACTGAACTTCTGAAACTGTAAGCCAGGTCTAATTAAATGTTTGCATTTATAAGAGCTCCCTTTGTCATGATGTCTCTTTACAGCAACTCCAACTAGGACTGCATGGAAAAATTATATTAAGTAAATCAATCTCCAAAAAGATACCACATGAGTTAACTCACATAAAAAATAGAAGACATTTGATCTTACAAAAGTTGAAAGTAGAAGTAGGAGATAGCTCAATTGGTAAAGTTCCATGTATACACAAAGAGGTGAATTTGAGTCTAGAACCTATAAAAACATCTTGACATGGTGATGTATACATGTAATCTCAAGGCTAGAGTGGTTAGGGAAGAGTAGATTTCTGGGGCTAGTAAGTCAGCCAGTCTATCTATACTAATGGGTGAATCCAAGTCCCATAAAGAGACTTCATGTCAAAAAATAAAGTAGGATTGTGGAGAAGTTTCAGTGGATAAATTGTTTGCCATAAAAGCATGGGACCTGAGTTTGATTCTAAGTACACATGGCATGCATCTGTAACCTCAACACTGGGAGGCAGAGATTGGAGAATCCCAAGGGTTCACCGGCTAGTCAGCCTAGGTAATTAGTTAGCCCTGGCTTCAAAGAGATCCTATCTCAAAAATAAAGTGGTGTCTGTCTATGAGATGGCTTGGAGGGTAAAATACTGTTGCCACTCTCATGTACGTAGATAGTGATTAAAGAACCCTCCCAAATGTTGACCCCTGTCTTCTGCACATGCAGGCACATATGCATACCCACATAGACATACCACATATACATGTGCATATTACATGTAACTCTAGCCAACATTCATACACGAATATATATAAACCTTATGTAGACAGCACCTGAGGTACAACTGAGGATTTCTCGCTTCCATCTTCATCCAAAGACCCATACACACATGCACACATACACACACAGCTTATATACGTGTGTGTGGTGTGTGTGTGTGTGTGTGTGTGTGTGTGTGTGTGTGAATTCAGAAAGATTTTAAGAACCAGAGGGTTAGGAAATTTTCTGTGAGATTTTGTTTCCTAGTAATGCCAGAAGCAACACTCATATAGTCTCACTAACATGACTGTCCAAACAGGAGGTGAACAAGGACAACAATGCTTATGTGAACCGTGGAAAACCCATGAGGCCTCACAAAATACTATAGGCAACTAAGGAGTGCTAAGGGGGAGGGGAGAAGTAATCTGCCCTATGGAAGAATATACCAATTGTTTATCCAATACAAAATGGTCAGTCCTGAAAGCACACATATGATCAACATTACAAAAACTGAGCCAACTGGATGTAACAATTAATGCATAAAATAGCTACTAATTTAAAAGACAATAAGGAGAGGTACACGGTAGTGAAGAAAGGGAAGGGAGAAAATGATGTAATCATATAATAACCTCAAAAATGAACAATAACAATTATAAAGAAATTATAAAATTAATTATCAATATGATTAATGATTAATTTATAGGTGATATATTCTTGGGAATGGAGTCATAGATTTTCACAGACTTACAGGATTATATGTTATTGTCTGTACTCCTAATAAGTAATAAACACTAGATGAGAAATAGTTATTGATGAAGAACTGCAGTCAATATTGACTGATGGCCTACCATGTACTCATCACAGTGTTCAAGTGTGGCAAAGGCACAAAAAAGACATGTTTGTTGCCTCAGGGAATTTACTGTTACACAAGGAGAAAATTAAAATACTTCTTGTATGCTTTTCACCAATTTGAAGATGCTTAGTTTTGTCAATCATTGCGTATTATCCTATTTTCAGTTCTCTACACTATCTGAACATACCATGTTCCTCATATTTTATTTGGAATGAGAAAATAAAGCTATACCACTACTACATGTGAAAAATGCCTAAGGAAGAAGCCTCGCCTCTCTCATGCTGGTGGTGCACAACTAACATTTCTTATTACAACAGCTTTACCTTCCTGCTACGACTGAATGTCCACTGACAAAATAATATGTGTTTAGACAATTGTCTGAGTGATAACAGCAGCTTTTAAAATTTCCTGGACCAGATTTAGTAAAAGAATTTATTATGTATTGAAGTGGAAGTTTCTGGATATATCAGGTGATACAGACTCATGTGGGGTTTTGCTAAGGCAAGACCTGTAGGATGACATGTGATGTTTGAAGAGAATATAAATAGAACTCTACAGACAGTGATGGCGCACTTGCATAGCTAGCCTTGCAATGCTTCACTGGTCTCGAGTCTTCAACTTTGCTGATCTTCACTTTGTTAAGAGAGGCACTCAGAGAACTCCTAGCATCCAGGCTGATCCTGGTCATCCTTGCTGACTTGTGCCAACCCAGTGGAGGTCTGGCTGTTTCTACTGGATCATGCCACCACTGCTGAATTTGGTTTGGTATCCTGACACTCCTGAAATGGACTGCTGTTATCCTGACAAACAGAGGTTGGAATCTCCTCAAGGAACTACTTTGAAATAGGTCCATATCCTTTTGTCCTATTTACCATCTTTTCTCCCCTGCCTTTTTGGATGGTGGACTAGAGGAGAGATTGAAGCATTTGAGAGCCTGTATTAAAAGTAGGTTTTAGAAAATCTAAGCCTACATGTGTTTTTAAATTTTGGTTATTATAAAAGCTTATTGTATAAATTATGTTAGAGTGCTGATTATATTGATGTTTATGGGTAGTGACTGTCTTAGGTAGTTTAAATTAATTGGGGACCAGAATTTAGCTTCATAAAGAAAGGATCACATTTTCTATGTCTCTTATTATATAATTTGATTTCAAGATTTTTTCCACTAGATATACCAGTATTATTTCATACTTTTGCTTGAATTTGATAACATCCAAACAGTGAAACAATGAAGGAAGAAACAGTGCACATTGTAGGGCTGCTATTATTTGTACAAAACTTACATCCTCACACATATTGCACAGACAACACACCAGCATCATCCCTAAAGGACCAGAAGCTAAATAACAGAATCGAATATTGAAAAGGAATTCTAGAGACTAATATTCAAATAAAAGAGCATCAATTACCAAATATTAAACATTTGATATATATGACTTCATATTTGGTAAAAAAAAAAGACAAAACAAATCATTGTATTATCTCAACTGTTACTATTTTACATAAGCAGATAGAAGATCTGGAAGTCATAACTCAGTAATGTGATAAATTCAGGATCTTCTAAAAGGGAGCCCTCTGTACAAATTTTAGTTATAAATGATGTTCTACTTACCCTCTGTTGCTCTGATAAAGCAAGCTCACCAAAAGCAACTTAAAGAAAAAATTTTATTGGCTTTCAGTTCTAGATCATAATCCATTAAGGTAAGTCAGGGCAGAAACTCAAGGTAGGAATCTATAAGCATGTACCACAACGGAATTCTGCTTTCTGGCTTGCTCTCTTGCTCATATTAAGCCAGCTCTTTTATATATCCCAGAACCACCTGACAAGGGATTGTGTTGTTCAAAGTGGACTTGGCCCTCCCACATCAATCATCTCTCTCACAGCTGTGACCACATGCTCATATGATCTGGGCAATCTCTCAGTTAAAACTCCCTCAGATAACTCTAGGTCAGTGGTTCTCAATCTTCCTAATGCCCAAGCACTTTAATACAGTTCCTCATGTTGTGATGAACCCCAACCATAAAATTATCTTTGTTGCTACTTATAAACCTAATTTTACTACTCTTATGAATCATAATGTAAATATATGTGTTTTCTAATAGTCTTAGGTGACCTCTGTGAAAAAGTCCTGACCTCCAAAGAGGTTGTGACCTGCAGGTTGAAAACTACTGCTCTAGATGGGGTCAAATAAGTAGTGCAAGTTAACTAGGACAGGAAGGATTATTTAGAAATTTTACCAGAGTTATCCTGGTACTGTCCAGAATTTGATATGTTAAACAATGAATGATTCTCATTAACAGATTACATAGATCTAGAATAGAATCAAACTCAATTGTAATATTTTACTTTAGAAGAGTCATGAATAACATTCTAGGTACTCTGGAGCACCAAAATCTAAAAACAAAACCAAAAAAGATCAGAATCCATATTCTAGCCAAGATATTACTCTCTTGTAAGGAAAAAGACAGCTATGTAGTAGTGACTAATATTTTAAAACTATACCAAAATGTTGTTTTATGGAAACAACACTTAGGAAAGGGTTGTAATTGAGTAATGAATTTCAAGAGAGACAAAAAAGAGAAAATAAAGAGAAGCAGAAATTTTCCAATGAAGCTCTCTTCTTCAGATGTATGTCAATAAACAAAAATATGTAGATAGTGTGTTTGAACACTTGGTGGTGCTGTTTGAGGAGGTTATGAAACCTTTTAAAGGTGGAGCTTTGTCTTAGTTAGGGTTTTACTGCTGTGAGAAAACATCATGACCAAACAACTCTTATTAGGAAAACACTTAATTGGTGCACACTTAAGGGTTCAGAGGTTCAGTCCTTTATCATCAAGGCAGGAGTATGGCAGCATTCAATCAGACATGGGGCTGGAAGAGCTGAGAGTTCAACGTCTTCATCTAAAGGTGCCTAGGAAAGGACTTGGTTCCAGACAGCTGGGTCTTAAAGGCCATGCCCACAGTGAAACACTTTCTCCAACAAGGATACAACTCTAAATAGTGCCAGTCCCTGGGCTAAGCATACTCAAACTACCGTAGAGTTTTACTGGAGGAAGTACATCCTTGGGGTTCAACTTTGATAATTTATAGCCTTTGCCCAAACCTGCCTTCTTTCTCTCTCTTCTTCTGATATGAATGGAAATGTGATCTGTTGGCTTCCTATCCTGCCACCATGCCTCCTACACCATTATGGTTGCTCTCTGTGGAATCCTAAGGTGAAAAAAATACCCTTTCCTTTGTTCCTTAAGTTGTTTTTGGCTGTAGCATTTTATTGTAATAATAGAACAAGAGAAAAGTAATTAGTGCACTGAATACAGAATTGTGAAGAAATAGGTATAATTATCTTGCCAAGCTATTATGATCTAAACTTCATAATGCTACTGAATATCTAATTTTTTCTGTAATTTTTCCTTCTTAAAAATTATCATTAAAATGTTTTTGACTATTTTATGTATGATGTAAGATAAGCATTGAATTTTATCTTTTTTTCAATGTTGATATTGATCTGTGCTAATGTTGCTTACTAAAAAATTATTCTCAGGGTTGGGGATTTAGCTCAGTGGTAGAGCACTTGCCTAGCAAGCTCTGGAAAAAATATTTCTTACACTGTACTAAAATGTCCAGTTTTCATAAGAAAACAAAATACATATACTGTGGCCTATTTTTAGATTGCATTATGTGGTAGAACTTTTTACTTGACTTTTTCTTATTCTGATATCATTTAGATATGATATTGTATTCATTATGGAACCTTATATTTCAGGTTTTTAAAAAGGAAGGTGTTCCATGGTTTTAAATTATCTTTAGGAACTTAATATGTGCACGAATTCTAAAATTATAGGATTGAACCACAAAAACAAGTTTTACATGTAAGATCATCAAATTTACATAACATTTTTGGTACAAATGATATTTTTATGAAATAATGTAGAACTTGTTAAAGTTGTGATTAATTTATTTTAATTTAGTTTGTTACACTTATTGGAATCATTACCAATTTTCATCATTCTAAACCTATGTAATGAACGTAGTATTTTTCTCCTACAATACAGTGATAATTCATATTATAAAGTCTTGTTGTTGGCCTACGCTTCCATTGCTGGATCCACCACTTCCACCCCCCAACCCCATCTACCCACCACTGCAGAGAGGGAATTGTGGAATGAACTCAGAGCCATGAGTACATTATATAAGTACTTTACCAGTGAGTTACATCCCAAGTCCCTGGTTTTGAGACATGTCTTCCCAGGACTCAGGTTTGCCTTGAGCTCACCGTATTGCTCAGGTTGGCTTAATTTGGATCCCCTGGTCTCATCTTTCCAATTGCTAATATAGTACATTTGTATAATATTATATATAATATCACAACTGGCTCCTAAGTATTTTCCAACTATAGTAAAATTTGTTTAGAATTTTCTTTGGAGGCACTACATTTGTTTCTAATACTAAAGTTATGCATTCCTTATAAAATGAAAAAAATTATGCACCGCCTATCACTTTTGATAGTCTAATAGATTAATTAATGTGGAATTTATTATATAATTTAGGCATAAATTAAGAGTGCCTGTCTCTACCTTTTCTCATGGTTCTCTTAATCTTGAATCACTTATATAATACATATACATTTATTCAAATTTTATTTTCTTACATTTGATTATTCTAATTTTGAAAATCTCTAAACATAAAATTATATTTTATTGTAATCTTCTAATGACTGGTATTCTAATATTTATTTTTTATTGTCATTGTTTTTTCTTGAGCAGTCTAACAGAGTAACAAAGTTCTCTGCCTAAAGAGCTGATTGATGTAATTATGAAGCACATTATCATTTCTTCTTTGAATATTATCCTTTATTTTGGCATTTGTGTTTATAACTCCTGTTTTCACTTCCCTTATCTTGCTATACTCTCTAAGTCTAATGACATTTAAACATACCAGTTTTGCTTTGGTTAAAGGTACTTATCTGTCTACTGTAATTTGTGATAAAAAAAGTTTTTTTCATGATTTTTTGTTTTTCAGGAATTTCAAGATTTTTATATTTCTAGTCCAAAGGTCAACTATAGATAAATTTCTTAGCAACCAAGAAATTACCAGTTTTAATGCTTTTTTATTATTTTCTTTCTTTCTTTTTTTATGTTTTATTTATCATTTCATTCTTTTACATCTCAGATGATATCCCACTTCCCGGTTACCCCTCCACAACCCCACACCATCCCACATCTGCCTTATCCCCCATCCCCTTTGCCTCTATGAGGGTGTTCCCCTCCCCACTCTGGCCCCACCATTCCAGCATCCCTCGACACTGGGACATCAAACCTCCACAGGACCAATGGCCTTCCCTCCTGTTGACGAGGCCATCCTCTGATGCATATGTATATGGAGTTCTGTAGCCCTCCCTATACACTCCTTGGTTGTTCTAGGCTCTGGGAGCACTGAGTGGTCAGACCAGCCGACATTGTTCTTCCTGTGGGGTGGTAATCCCTCCTTCAGTTCTTCCACCAACTTCCCCACCCAGGTCCCTGAGCTCAGTCTGATGGTTGGAACCAAGCATCCTCATCTGCATTGGCAGAACCTCACAAAGTAAATTTTTAATTTATTATCTATCTTAAATTTTTCCTATGCACATTGTGTTTTTCCAATATTTTAAAAATCTAGTTTTATAATTACACATGAATACATATTAATTTATATTTTATATATCACATATACATAAACTATATTTTAATGTTTTAATATATAATCTATATGATTATTTTTAATACAAATTTTTATTTTATTACATTTTGTATATTAAATATTTTCAGCTACATGCTAATTACATTTTCCATCATAACTTTACATAGGAAAAATACTTCTTTTTGTCATTTATTTATTTATTTATTTATTTATTTATTTATTTTTACTCTCCAGATTCTATTACCCCCTCCTGGTCCACCCTCCGAGTGTTCCACATCCCATACCTCCTCCCTACCCCCTGTCTCTATGAGGGCACCTCCATTTAAAACTAGAAGCCTTAATGTATAGGCAAAGTCTGTAGGGCAAATAGCTAAAATAAAAGTGAACACACACACACACACACACACACGCACACACGCACATGCACACACGCACATGCACACACACACACACACACACACACACACACACAATGAGAAACTCTAACATGGCATTATAAGACAAGGAACCTTCAAAAATGCAATTGAGATAATTTCTGTTGGCCATCTACGGCTGGACTTGCAGTCTACCCTTAAGAGTAATTTGTTTCCCCAGTGAGACTCCCTTGGAGAAAACTAATTTCTCATTTGCAAGTGATATTGATTGGAAATAGCTTCTGGATTAGGAAGGGGGATATGTGTCCACTTTTTCAGCTTTAGGATCCCATCTGGTGCAAACTCATGTATAATGCATGCTGCTTCAGTCTCTGTGAGTTCAAGCGTACATTGGTTCTGCTGTGTATAGAAGTCCTGTTTGTTTAATGTCTTCTAGCTCTTACACTCTTTCTGCTTATTCTTCTGCGGGGTTTTCTGGACTGTGTAGGAAGGAATTTGGAGACATCCTTTTATTGGTGAGTGTTTTGATGTCTCTCACTCCCTGCATGTTGTGTGGTCTGAATCTCTGTATTTGTCCCAGTAGCTGCAGGAAGAATCTTCTCTGATCATCTTGACATTTTAATGGGGTATCCTCTGGACTCAAACACCTATAACTATAGATCTATAGACTTTAAATGTCTCTTTGCCCCCCTAAATTCTTCCTTTTACATCAGGCTTCCCAAAATACTTCTCAGAATCTGTATATTGGAGCACTCTGACCTATAATCCATTATTATTGTGCTGAAACATGCTTGGTAGAGTGACACAGTGTGTGAATGGTGAGTATTCTATAATATTAAAATGGAATTTAGTAGTTTAGTGGACCTGAGTCAACACTTTGATGTTCATAAAAGTTTTCATAGTGACTATTATAGATTAAGCATGTCCTTCCCTATTTCATAGTTCTTCCTTTTTCTTTTTACTCTCTATGTTATCTATCTGCCTCCAATTAGGTAAAAAAGGAGCCTGCTATAGGTTTCAGTGGAAGGAATGTCCCTTTTCTGCTAGCTTTCACACAGAAATTGCTTCTGGAGAACAGGTATTTATTATGGAGAATGCCCTAGGCTTACATCCAAGTGGTTTCTTCGTCCCTTCCATAGCCACTTTCAGATTGTCCAAAAATTCTCTATTAGAGACTTTATTAGATTCTGGGAGAAAAAGTCGATCAAAGCTTGTTGACTCCTGTGTTCTCCCACTTTCTATTTGTTTATAATCAGCCTCTGGCAGGTCATCATAATCATACTCAAAGATTATGGCTCCAGCAGCATCTTCTTCAGATAAGTAGATTTCAATTGCTATTTTTTCCTTGAGGCAATCTCTTCCCACTTCTTTGATTTTGGGGTAGTATTTATACTACAATCTCAACTCTCTGGGGGACTCATAAAATGCTGACATTTATTTTGTATTGCTTTTTCTTCTCTGAATAAGTGTGAAAGATTCTAGATAATTTGCATATTAAAGCTTTCATTCATATGTATGTACATATAAATGTACATACGTATACATATATAAATATATATACAATAAAAATAAATGAATAAAACAAAATACATATCATCTACTTAGTCTCTGTTTTAGTTTACAGTCTCATGGCTATCAACTATAAATAACAAACTTAATTTATAACTACTTAATAAATTTATAATTTTATGTATTTTGCCTGTATGTATGTATGTCTATATACCATGTGCATGCAGTGTCTACTGAGGCCAGAAGAGGGCATTGGATACTGGGGTACTGGAGTTTCACAGGGTTGTCAAGCAGCATTGATTCCTTGGAATTCAATCTGCATCTTTAGGAAAAGGAACCAGTGTTCTTAATTGCTGAGCCATCTCTTCAGTCCCCCATGAAGTTTTTATGTTGTTACTTTTTTATTCCTTATGTTATAGCCTCCATAAACACCTCACTAAGCACCTCAAATGTTGAAGGTTATCTGCATCATTAGCCATCTTGCTTTTATAATAAGTTATACTACAAGAGTGTAAAGAGAATCCCTAGGGCTTATCCCAGATTCTGAGAGTATTGGGCCCATGTTATTGTATAACAAACCAGTACTATTTAGCCAATTATAATACAAGTATTTACTTTCTCATATTTTCTGTACATTATAAATCATGCAATGGCTTAAATGGCTAATTTTCCTTCATGTCTCTCAAAGTCTAGAAAAAAAACTGTTTATTATAATATAATTATTTGAGTATTCCATTGGAGAATAAACTTTCAAGTTCAGGTACTTGTTGTTGATCCAGTTTCTTTCAAGCAGTTCAGCTGAAGGCATCAGTTTCTTTCTTGTTGTTGGGTCACAAGGTTCCCTCACTTCCTTGCCAAGCTGGTCTCTAACATGGCATCTACAATCCTTCCTGTAAACAAGCTAAGAAGACCATCGAGGGACTATTAAGGCAGATTTCACATTTCATTTAGGAAGAAGCGATTCCATATTCCATTAAAGTACCATCTTTATTAAAAACAAACCACTGAGTTTCCTTCATTATTAAAAAATCATGGGTCAGTTAAAATAATAAATATCAAAAGCTGAACATTAATGGATGCACTCTGAGTTGTGTGTCTACCAGATGAGGCATGCTGTGTTCTACAGCAGCATGGGTAAGTAAATGATGCTAGCCATTATGGTCACCCTATGTTTTACCTCTTTATGTTTGAAATAAACTTACTATGACCAGGTGACATTAGCAGTTTACAGTTTTGCACAATTATTGTTTTTCCTCCTCATGGAAGCACTGCAAACTAAGCAAAATTCTTACATGCAGGGAGGGAAATTTAGATCCAGCATAAGTATCTACTCAGTTAGAACAAATTACTAAATTTTCCTTGAAAAATGTTTGGCAATGTAATCAATGTACCTAAAAATAGTTTTGTAGTCTCCCTGCAGAATGCTATTATGCTAGGGAGAGACTAACAGTTAATAAGTTGCTGAATTCACGATACTTTTTAAGTACTGTGACAAAATACTCAATAGAAACAAATGACTGAAGCAAAAACTTATTTTCCTTTAATCTTTCAGAGTATGTTAGTGGATTGTATTGGGGAAGACATGATGGTAGACACAGGTCCATCAGTAGTGGTAGGGATTTGCAATGACAGCTGTTCACATGGTAGGTAACATGAAGCAGAGAATGCAGGCTGGGATGGAACATGGTTATCACCTCATAACCTATTACTTACAGCTCAGTCCTGCCCACTAAAAGCTCACCCCTTCTGAAATAATGCCACAAGGGGGTGGGGTTAGCCCTTTAAAACAGGAGTGTGGGGAGAATTTAAAACAACAGTTTGCTCCTGGACATCCCTTAGCACTGAGCCCTGTGAAATAAAAGAATACTGTATAATTCTAACACACAATGGTAAAATATAAACACTCTCAACACCAAAGGGAGAACCGAAATGATATCAAGCGGAGATCAGGCAAAATAAGACTGATGTGTGTTATGGGTCAAACAACAAATGCTGCAATTTAGAACATTGTGGTTCCTTTTCTCTGCTTCTTTCCTTGGGGTGTTCAGGTGCTGCTGCACACCAACTAGACAAGGATGGAATGGTCTATGTCTTCCCTTGAGATGTCTGGCCCCCAATGCCCACTCAAATTCCAGACCAGGTGGGCCAGCAAGATTCTGGTCTGGCAGTGAACACCAAGAGGAAGAGTTCTCAGAAGATTTCAGTGGTTGAGCTCTTCAATGTTACAGCTCTTTTACAAAACAACTTTCTTACACAAGAGTCACAAAACAGCTTGTATGCTTTATTGGGGGTACAGGACTATATAAACTCAGAAAGTGCGAAGGGGTTCTTATGAGGGCGAAGTTTCATTGGCTGAGGTTTAAGACTCAAATGAGGTTTCCATGCATACCTCATTTGCATGGAAAGTTGTTCTGGAAGTTGAATCTGCAATTTCCACCAAGGATTACCTCACATTCTTCAGGTAGAGTATTGGGGTTGAACTCCCAAGATAAGATAGAGAAGAGGAACCCCTGCAGAGAAAGGGAGTACTCCATTTTGCTCCAGGCTCAGACGAGCTTTCTGGACATAGTAGATGTCGACCACAAGTAGCAGGGTTTCCCAACAGAACATGAGATATTGTTTGAGGTCTAACAGGTTGACACAGGTTTTCTCTATCACTTTGCCATTTACAGCACTAGTGGCTTCTCTCTTAGGCCGCCCCATTTGGTGTCAACACCTTTTCTCACAGTCCTGACAGCCCCAATATCCTAGAGTGTCCATTAGAAGGTAAGCTATTATTTCATGGCCTGTTCAAGCCTACCCAGAGGGGTCTGTGTCTATTGTATGTTGCTTGGCTTTGTAGCATCTGGGCCCATTTGGCCACAGTGGTAGCAACCTCTCAGGTCCTGTGACACTGAACCGCGAAAAGCCTTTTCTGACAGCCCTTTCCCAAGACATCCAAGTGGAACTTTGTTTTCAGACACTCTCTTTTTTAAATGACATTGTCATCAAACAAGTTTAAATTTTCTTTCTGTAGTGAAAAGACCTCGGTAGTCTTTAAGATACCTTCATGCTGCCTTGGAGGAAGGGAGTAGATTTTCTTCAAAGGTATTTCTCTCCAGCAATTATGGTTGCTTTTTGCTGTTTCCTATTGTCTGTGGCTTTACATTGGACTGAGCACAGGGTCCCCAATGAAGGAGCTAGAGAAAGGACCCAAGGAGCTCAAGGGTTTGCAGCCCCTGAGGACAAACAACAATTTGAACTGACTAGTACCCTCAGAGCTCCACCAACCAAAGGGTACACATAGTGGGACTCATGGCTCCAGCAGCATACGTGTAGCAGAGGATGGCCTAGTAAGTCATCAAGGGCAGGAGAGGCCCTTGGCCTTGTGAAGTTTCTATGTCCCAGTGTAGGGGAATGCCAGGGCTTGGAAGTGGGAGAGGGTAGATTGGTGAGCAGGGGGAGGGAGAGAGAACAGGGTTTTTAATTTCATTTAATTTTATTTTTTTCTTTCTTTTAGAGGGGAAACTGGGAAAGAAGATATCATATGACATATAAATAAAGAAAATATCTAATAAAAAAAAAGAAAAGAAAAGATGCCATGCCCCTTTCCTTGTGAGACTACACACTTTTCATTTCATTCTGCCTCTCATTTCGATCCTGATTCATAATAGAACCCTGACACAATGTGGCCATGTAGCCTCAGCCTAAATTGTACACTGTCTTATAATTCATTTATCAAATAAATGTTAATTGTACATTCAACATTACCTAGATTTCAGGACATGTATAAAACATCCATATTCTTTTACAGAATATAACATAAATCCAGTTTAGCCAGATTCCTGGTGGAATCCTTGTTCCTATGTTAAACACCATGTACACAGTCTTTACAACCCATGTTACTATCAACATTCTCTCAACTCTTCTTGCCCTCACATTTTTCCACACCCTTTTGCTCCTCTCCATCATTTTTTCCTTAGTTCTTATCTTCTACTGTCTTTTGTCCACACTCCCGTCTTTCTCCACATCTCTCTTTCCTGGGGCTAGTGTTTCCTAATGTCCTTGAACATAAGAATTTTCTATTCACTGGCCTTAGGTCTTGTATCATCTATTCCCCAGGTTCTCAAATCTTTCACCTGATTGAGTTAAATTACATTACATTACTTTCCTGGTTCTGATGCCTTTAAATTTGAAGTAAGGCATGCCATAGTCACCCCTGGGCTTCAATGGAGTGGTTTACCTTTGAGCTAAGTATCCCCATTATTACGTGTGAAAATCCATTTATTAAGTACCTATCATTTGTCTTTTGCCTACTACCGCCTTCTTTGTCTGTATGTTTCTGGAGAATTCTAAATAATATAAAGCCTTTTGAATTGTTACTATTTTTAAGGAAGTAAATTGCATTCCAAGTCCGGACTGTAAGTCAGTCAGCTTGGATGAATTCAGTGATACATTCCTTTCTGCCTTAGAATTCATTCCTAATGATATCCTACATACTCCCTCCCCATTTTGCACTGATACAAATTGTGAAAATTATTTTCACATGTATAATATACTTTCCATGGTCAGACTCTGTATTTTTCTCAAAATTTGGGTCTAGATGAATGTCTAAAAGACATGAAAGATGTTACATTCATTGTGGTGGATTATGAAGAAAGTCTGTTTTTGTTGTTGCTTGTGTTGTTGCTTGTGTTTCATTTCCCAAATGCCACATGCATTATAGTAGAGAAGTAAATCTATGCAGACAAGAGGTTCTTGCTATAAGAATTTTGATATTTTTTGAAATCTATCCAATATTTATGCCTGAATTTCCCACTTTCCTCTGTAAATGTCAGAGAAGTACTATAAGAAACACAGAGAAGTTAAAAACAGGATTTATATTTAATTTACCCACTTGTAGTATCAGATATATCTTTGATTTTTGAACAATTTCTAACTTTCAGTGAAAAGCAACAAAGTATTCTGACAAAATTGGAGATGGTCCTCATTCATTGTTCATGCCTTAAGAAGGAAAAGCCCAATCCCATCAATTATATTGTCTAGTTTCTCCAGTATAGTTAAAATTGTCAGTCATCCATCTCCTCCTCCTCCTCTATTTTATACTTCTTAGTACATTTTAAATTGAAATGTTAGTATATTCTGGGCCATAGCTATAATCAGAGCATTCATTCTTAGTACACAAACGTGTTTGCTTCAAATTCATATTCTGGAATCCTAACACCAAAGCAATAACACTAGAAAGTGAGGTGTTTGGAATTTAATTAGGTAGATACTTAATGGATGGCATCAGTGCCACATATTTCAAGGGAGTATGCAAGGTTACATAGGAAGGTTTGGAAGCTGGAAAGGGTGTATAGGGTGAAGTAATTCTATTACAATCTTAGGAAGAAAAATTAAGTAGCCTAGAAGAAACCTGGGAAAGCTATCTTGCTCCTTGTTCTTTATACCACTTAAAGGCACTGGAAAGAGACACCATCCACAATGAACATGCTCTGTATTGTGAACATGTCCCTCATTGAACATACTATTTATTGGTGCCTTGATTTTGGACTTTCCAGCCCATAGAAATATGAAAAATAGATGTTTGTTGTTTCTAAGCCACCCAGTTTAGTGTCTTGTTGCAGAAACATGTGTTGTCACTTAAACCAATAGATAGCCAACTCTGGGTAAGTCAAGAGGAAAAAAAAATATTTTCTAATCATATATTATGGTATGATGCTATTCTACTTATGACTAGCAATTAGATTGTTAATGCTTTCAAATATTTATGCTTTAAAGAAAGAGGTTCAGTTTCAGGTTAAGTTCCAGTCCTCTAGATTCATTCCAGTGCTCAAAACTGGTTCATTAAGGTTTGGTGAGGAAAATAGAACTTCTTCGTGCATCCCAAGAATCAGTAGTTTAATGTAGAAATGAAGGCTGGTACAATTTTGTGTACTGCTGATTAATATTTTGACTGCAAACTGCAGCAGGAGGAAAGGAGAAATTCTGTCATCAGTCATACCATTTTGAAGCAAAGGCATACACACAAAGGAAATATCATTTGGGCTATCTCTGTATACAGGGAACACACAGTGGAAACTCACAAGGAGACCAGAGGAAGTTCTAGTCTCACAGGAGTCTTCATGCTTGGGCATAATAGCTTCTAAACAATAACAGCTTCTGTGTCATTTCTACAGGACAACTCATTCCTGAGGAGCCATTATTGCTAGGCTACAGTGTGAAATTACATGGCAGAAAAGGGATCTATGCAAGAAAGCCTGTAAATATTCATAACAATTGAGTTTGTATATCCCTAAGCTAAGCCTTTGAAATCCAAAATGCACTAAATTCCAAATGTTTGGGGGGGAAGGGTTAAAAAAAAAAAAAGCCCTCCAAAACCAGTACCAGGTTTTTAGAGTGGATTGAAGTCAAAACAACAGTGCATTAAAAATGTATACATTTTGTATATTGCCAGACTTTGCATTTGATTTATATTTGAAGTATGAATTTTGTATTTAGATCAGGAGTGCATATGTATATATGTACATACACACATATATTTGAAAATCCAAACAGAATTAAAAATCTGAAAATATTTCTTGTCCCAATAATTTGAAAAAAAGAACAATTAAAATGAAATTGTCAAGTTGTTAAAAGAAAAATTTAGGTCACTTTTTATCTATATGATTTTTAAATGTACAGATATAAAATGCCTGTAGTCTTCCCTAAAAACACCAGAATATCATTTTGATTTTATAATGGTACAGAATACAGATTTCAGTAAGTCATTTATTACTTCAAAATTTCATAAGTCTTTTGCTGTGAAAAAAATCCAAGAAAATGAATTGAAAAGAAAGAAAGGTTTCTTTTGGCTGGTGTTTGGCAATCATCCTGGCAGACATGAAGTGCTCATCTAGAGATGGATTCTTCATCTTACCAGTGTCCAAGACATTTTCTTCATTAAGAAGCATTACTTGCAGTTATCATCTACTGTGAACAGTCAGGGCTTTTAATCTTTGTTTACAGAGAATACCATGATACATTTGGAATACATAAACTCAATGTCAAAAGGTTAAAATTACTAATGATCCAGGCCTCTGACTTGGCAAGTTGTTTAAATCTCAAGAAGACTTATATAAGAAGATATCCATATATATATATATATATATATATGGATATATATATCCATATATGTTGTCTATTTTTGTTGTTGTTGTTGTTTTGAGACAGGGTTTCTCTGTGTAGCTGTGGCTGTCCTGGAACTCACTCTGTAGACCAGGCTGGCCTTGAGCACAGAAATCTACCTGCTTCTACCTCCCAAGCTCTGGGATTAAAGGTGTGTGCCGCCACTGCCTGACTGTCTATTAACATTCTTAATAATGAAAATGTAAAAATGGGCTCTATACAGAGCTGACCTAAGTGTGACTCTTTTTATATCTCTTATTTGCTTAAAATTGGCCACCAAGGTTTTATTGGTACTACCTCTTTGACATATGACATCTACCTCTATGACATGGGGTCAAATTAGAATAATCAGGGAAACTTCTGGTGACAAGGGACAGTTGACATTAAACTACTTATCAATGATGTCTTACGAAGATTTTGTTCAGAAATGCTAGGTCTCAAAGAAATTCAGGACAAATGGCTGAGATTCCTATTTAACATATCACAGAGAATGCTGGCCTCCAGTTTACCCTAGTGCCTAATCACAAGGACCTGTTACAGAGTCATTCAGGTTGACATATCCCCCTCCCTCCAGAACCTGAGCTTCACTTTATTTTAGTTCTTTTAACTCTTATATATCCCAGCCATTTTGGCTACCTGGTTGTAATCTCTTAGCCTCTTGGTGCTCTTTGGCCCTAAGTCCTTGGCTCTGGGCTCCCTCCTCTCTTCATTCCCTTTCTCATGGCCTCTGTCTTAGTTAAGGTTTCCATTGCTGTGAAAAGACACCATGACTATGGTAACTCTTATAAGGAAAGTAATTAATTGGGACTATTTTATAGTTCAGAGGTTTAGTTCATTATCATTATAGCAAGAAGCATGGCAGCATGCAGGTAGACATGATACAGAAAAAGGATCTGAAAGATCTATATTTTGATCTGCAAGCAGCAGAAGGAGACTATCACATTAGGCTTAGGTTGAGCACATGAGATCTCCAAGACTACCTGCAAAGTGACATTCATTCTCCAGTAAGGCTCTAACAGTGTCACTCCATATGGGCCAGGCATTCAAACACATGACTCTAAAAGGGTTCATTCCTATTCAAACCACCACAAAGTGGTTCAGTTTGTTGTTCTGTTTCATTCTGGATCCTTCCAGATGCCTCTGGCTATATTTTCCCTCGTATCTACAGTAAGCCTTCTCTTCGGTCATACCTTGGGGTGGTCATGTTTTTTCATTTTTCCTTTAAGACACCAAGGTTGAAGTTGTCAGATTGAAAAATGAAGTCATGCTGAATGAACATGGTGATGATTGCTGATCATCTCAGCATTTGAAGGCTGAGTTCAGAAGAATCATGATTTTGAAAAGTAGCCTGGGCTTTCTACAACAAACCTACCTCAATGCCAACAACAAAAGAGAACTATTTGTACCAGACCTTCCAAAAGTAGCAAGAGCCAAGATGGCATACAGAAATGAATTTTATTGCATGCTTTCTGTCAATAAATGAATTTCTTCTCACATCAATATTCTGGATAGGTTTATGGTAACTTGAAATAAGCTAAAATCATCTGAAAAAAGGGAACTTCAATTAAGAAAATTCTTCCATAAGATTGGGCTATAGGCAATAGTGTATCACATTTTTTAATTAGTGATTCATTGTGGGAGGGCCCAGCCCATTGTCAGGGGTGCCACCCTGGGCTGGTAGACATTGGTTCTATAAGAAAGAAGGATGAGTTAGTTATAGGGAGCAAGCCAGTTAGCAGCATTTCGCTATGGGGTCTACATCAGTTGCTGCTTCTAGACTCCTTCTCTGCTTTAGGTCCTGTCTTGACTACCTCCAATGATGAAGAGTGATATGGAAGTATAAACCAAAAAACAATTTCCTCTTCAACTTGCCTTTGGTCATGGTGTTTCATCCCAGCAATAGTAAACTAAATAAACAATTTCCTCTTCAACTTGCCTTTGGTCATGGTGTTTCATCCCAGCAATAGTAACCTGAACTAGAACATTTGTCTCTTGCTTATATTGTACTTAGGATATTTATTTCAGATACAGGTACATTTTACCTTAGGAGTGAGGTATAAAAAACAAAGAGCAGTGAAAACAACTTTCCTTATAGGAACAAATATATTACAAAGAGATACTTGCACACTTCCCCTAGTCTACTAGACTATTAAGCCTACACACCCCATGAAATTGACATTTCTTTAGGAATCTCAAAATGGGAGAGGTCAAAAACTGAAGCCTGGTTCCAGCCAAAGGAGGAACTTGTCTCCTAAAAAGAGATTCCAGGTAGTTGTGTCAATTTGTCAGATTACATTGCAGGAGAGATTAACAGTAAGGCAGTGACGGGTGAATCCACACTTGAATAGAATTGCTCACTTTATGCATGCTTCATTCTTTCTTTAAGCCTAGGTTTTATGTTAGCAATCCATAGGTAGACCTAGGGGTTGGGAGTTCACTGGTTCCCTTAATCTATCTTCTTAGTGTGGGCACATTGAATACATTTCTGCTCTTATCATCACTTCTTTCTTTAATAGGTCTATTGGTGATGTATGTATAGATATCTTGGTAGGGTTCCCAGGGCCTAAGCACTGACTTCAACAATTCCCTTGCCAATTTTAAAGTCTTCTGCCCATGCTTAGTTAGCCCTATTGCTAACAGAATGTGGTAACCATGTATACTATTGTGGGGCTGGGGGATAGAAGAAGTCCATTGACCTCTTACCATCTGAAAATTACAATGATCTATATTACATCTTTCCACTTAGGAGCATTTTTGTCTCCAGTGACATAATTTCCTCTAAATATGTTCAACCTACTAAGAGTTCTATCATTATCCAATAGTTCCCAAGGATTAGCAACCAAATATTTAATACATGAGTTTGTTGAAAACTATTCTATATCTAAACTATAATAAGGTACTTCTGTACTTACATAAACCAAGGTTGAATGAGAGAGAATGAACAGGATGAAGTATGCTGAATATTCCAAAGAAAGAAAACAGTACATGCAAATGTATGAGTTCTGAATTATAAAACATTTTTAGGTAGATTTGTAGGGCTATAAACTAAGGCTTCAGAGATGGTAGGGAAGATTAAGACAAAAATTAGTAAAAATGCATAAAGAGGATTAACTGTTATATGAAATAGAAGCCAATATATATTTGTTTCATATATAATTATTTTTTAAAAATATATTTGAAAAGTTGGAGTGAACCAAGTCCAGAGATGGAAAGTTAAACTGGGAGGCAATTACTAGGTAAATGCTCTGTAAATGTCTCCAAAGAGAGGGGAGCAGTATAAATAGGACATTCAAAGGATTCAGCGAATGATGAATAGACTCTGGAGAGGAGCGGCGGAGATGAATTAGTGAATTAGAGCAATGAATTAGTGAATTCTGGCACAATTGACAACATATTAATAGGAGAGACAATTGGTGGCATAGGCACTTATAATAATGTTTTTCCTTTTTATCATAACCACGCTATGGAGTAGTATCAAGATTCTTTTAGTTGCTTTGAAATTGAGTTATTTTAAATTTGCCAAATGTACAAAATGTTCCCATGTCTCCATGATACGTAAAAAGAACATAGTTAACACTGTCAAAATAAGAGCTGGATGTGTAAATTTAGCTGTTCCACATGACCTTTCAGATCTGTCAATTAGAAAATGCTTGTAAATAGTATGTCACGAATGTCAGAAAATGTAGACAAAGGAGTTAGAAATTTATAGATTCCATATGAGCTACTTGCTTTATGAAAGTCATAGCTGGTTCCTGTTTTCATTTCTTTGTACTTTCCATTTTTCTCCTTTCCCATTTAATTTACATAACCTGAGCTCACATGCTATATGTCTACTGTATATTTTTCTTATTGGCATGGGCCAAGTAGTTCTGTTCATAAGAATTCTATAAGTGCATGTCAGGAATCTTTCAGTCAGTCAATACCAAATGAAAACAATAGCATCATCTTTACATTCTTGCAACCCTAGGTTAGGATTAATTGGCTTGGGCTTTGGTCTTTGTTGTGTCACTTTGGCTGATAGCTAATTCTACTGCAACATCAGTTTCATTATCTGAATGTCTTATTACCTTTATTTTTTCCTACTTTTTAGGACATAATTTTACTATTTATTAAATATGTAGTATACATATACAGTATAAATATAAAATACCATGTATTATGGCCGTTCATGAACTGTCATTCACCGACTCACTTGATAAATGTTTGATTCTTAGCTTATGACTTTATTTTCAAAGTTTCTGGACATGTTAGAAGGAAGAGACTATTCGGGAAAAGTAGTCCTAGGAGCATGTCCTTGGAAGATGTGCCTCATCCATAGTCTTTTTGTTGCTTTTCTGGCTTCCTGCCTGCTATGTTATGGGTAGGCTTAGAAAAAGGCTTCTGTCTTCTGTGTTTTCACTCACTATAGGTCTAGAACCAATGATGTCAAGGATAGAGGATTGAAGTCTCTGAAACTATGAGTCAAACAGAACCTTGTTTTCTTAATCTATGAGTTATTTTTGTTTGTTTTTCACAGTGAAGCAAAAACTGATTAATGTAGCCTGTTGGTGCATATGTAGTCCTAGTTTCTAGACTAGTTGAGATAGAAGGATTCCTTGAGCCTAGGATTTAGAAATGAGCCTGGACACTAGATTAAGAGGCTACCTCAAAAGCAAGCAAGCAAGCAAGCAAACAAACAAACAAACATGCCCTTCAAATGAGAATAACAACAAACAACAACAAAAACCTAACAAGAAACAAAAGCCAAAAACTTAATGAACAGAGAACAGTAAGAAAAAACACCACCATTTTAAGTAATACAGTAACTTGTTATGGCTCCTTGAAGGTACACATTTTATTCTATTAATTTTTCTATTCTCAACAATATTTTTAGCACCAACAGTTTAGTAGACACATAGTAAAATGTGTTTGAAAGACTATATAATTAACAAGTATATAAAGATAATTTAAGTACTGGTGGAATCAAAATGCTGTCAAGAAAACTACAGTTGGGCATGGAGTTATACACCTTTAGCCCCAGAACTCAGAAGGTTGAACCTGGTGGATCTCTCTGAGTTCAAGGCCAGCATGGTCTACAAAGTGAGACCAGGACAGTTAGGGCTTGTTACACAGATAAACCCTATGTGGGACCCCCTTCCCCCCAAAAGAAAATCTACAGTCAACAATCAATAGTAAACAACCAATAAAATACCCCAAAGTAAGGTTAAAAGAACACTATAAAATTGGTAGTGAGTACAGCAGTAAGTTTGACTGTCTTAGCTTCAGTAGTCAAATCAGCACTTGGAAGGTTGCCTTAACCCCAAGGAAAGGTGTTTTTCTCTGGCCTACATTATATTTTAAATAGTTTGTGGACTTAACACACTTGATAATGATGTGTAAGGAATTATTTTGCAGTCACTGGTTCTGAATTGTTCCCATTTGTTAGGTGGTGAGTGGTGGTGTTTGGGACAATAAATGCTTGAGGAAAGAGTTGATTCTAGGCAATTATACTTTATTTTTTACTGGATATTTTATTTACTTACATTTCAGAAGTTTTTTTTTTCTTTCAAGACAGAGTTTCTCTGTGGAGCGCTGGATGTCCTGGAACTCACTCTGTAGACCAGGCTGGCCTTGTACTCATAAATCTGTCTGCCTCTGCCTTCCAAGTGCTGGGATTAAAGGCATGCGCCACCACTGCCTGTTATTCACATTTCAAATGCTACCCCCTTTTCCAGTTTCCCCTATGCAAACCCACTAACCAATTCCCCCTATCCATGGTTCTACAAGGGTGCTTCTCCACCTAGCCACCCACTACCACCTTACCACTCTGTCATTCCTCTACACTGGGGCATCGAACCTTCAGAGGACCAAGGGCTCCTCCTCCTATTGATGCCAAATGAGGCCATCCTCTGTTACATATGCTGCTGGAGCCATGGGTCACTCCATGTGTATTCTTTGGTTGCTAGTTTAGTCCCTGGGAGTTCTTGGGGCGAGGAAGGGGAGTTATACTTCACTTTTAAAAAAGTTTATTTTTGTTTGCAATTGTCTTATGTTTTTGTACCTATGTAAATGTATGTCACTCATTTGTGGGTACTTGTGGGGGTCAGAAGATGTTATCAGATCCCTTGGAGCTGGAGTTACAGACAATTTTTATCCATGTAATGTGGGTGCTGGTAACCAAAGTTTGCTCCTCTGAAAGTATAGGAAATGCTTTAATGGATGAGTCATTTCTCATTTCCTATGGAACATTGTGTTTAAAATACAGTCCTCAGGAGTATTCTGTGTTTATAACAACTATTGTTTGTGCTATGATTTGTATGGTTTTGTCCCTTCTAGAATTCATGTTGAAACATGAATTCTTCAATTAAACAAGGAAAGGCTGGACTTTCAAGATATAAGAGTTGATTTGGTGTTCCTATAAAATGGCTTACCACAAAGATCTGGCCACTTTTCTTCCTTCTTCTTTTCACTGTGTGAAGCATTTGTAACTGCCAGAGGATGCAACAACTACCTTGTAAAGATCAAGGCAATCACTCTATCTACCAGTTTCTTGATCATGGGCATCCTTGAACCCCAAAACACAAGAAAGAAATTTGTATTGTTTATAACTTTTCAGCCTATGTTGCTAGAAATTATAGTATATGAAATAGAACAAGACACTAAACTTCTTCCATGAACACTCATTCAAACCACAATCACTCAGGTCCTTCTCTTTTTTTTTTTTTTTTTAAAACTTTTATTGCATTATGATGAGAAAAGTTACATGATTTCAATTTATCTGAATTTGTTAAAATTTAAAAACATATTTTAAGTAAATAGAATTAAATCACATTCTTGTTTCCCTTTTGTACCCCAACTCCTCCCAGAGACCCCTCTTCAAAACCTACAATATCTTTTTTGTCATAGTCCTTAAAATTTATAAAATGTTTTAATAAAAAGAGTATTATAAAAGTTGTTTGATATAAAACAATCAATTTAACAGTGTTATGTAAATGCTTGTCTACAGCAGTATTGCGAATACATATGCTTTTCTCACTATAAATTTCAAATAACTCCAAACATATTAACTGTATATTTCAAAATAGTATATCACTACTAGTATTTTCTTAAATGAACATAAATATGTAAAGTCTTTGTGTTTGTTTGTTTTGTATTTAGTAGAGTTTAAAATCTTGGCTCTTGCTGTGGTACAAGCC
>JADRCD010180870.1:0-11527 GCA_019843815.1 Montemys delectorum
GGGTGTATCCCAGTACCAGCACACTCAGGACTGAGCTGCTGAATGGGCACATGCAGGCTCCTAGTGGGACATTTTCTATGCCATTGTCTCCTTCCACGTGTCCACAAACCACATATTCCTGGATACTCCTCCCTATCCATCTGTTCGATTTCATCCCAAAGCTAAACATCCTTAGCATTCCAGACACCTGTTTAGCAAGGCCCCTTGCCTGACCTGGGTTCTGGCCTCAGCATGTAGGGACTCTCCTCTGCCCTGGGACTGCTGAGCCTAAGATCTCATGAGTAACATCCTGTCCCTAAGGAATGCCTTTTCATCATGCCCCCTTTTCAAAAATAAATTGTGGTCCAGATATTGATCAGGAGCCAAGGGCTCTTCTGTATTCTGGGTAGGGTATCTGCCAATGCACTGCATGTATACACATATAACACATGTGCACATTCATGAAAGCATACAAACATACATGTGAACACCTACCTCGCATGAGCAAACACACCTGCACAATCCACAGGTGAGCACACACTTACAATGTACAACCACATTAATGCAACACGGATAGACATACCACGTACGTGTACTATTTGCACACAGCCTCCAAAAACATAATGAATAAGCACACATGTGCACATGTGTCCTCATACATGTGTACTACATAAATACGCCAGACATGAGCACCTTTTGCTTTTGAAAAACATACCATCCCACATCATAATGGCATAAGGAACACATGTACACACACGTTATGCTCTCCTAAACAAGACCTGGTAGATTCCCTGCAAGTTCTTCCTTGGGGATCTGGGCTCTTCCCAGGGCAGCCTGAGAAGCCACTGTGGGTCACTGATCTGACACTGGGCTCTGGACTCCCTGCTCCTGAGTGGCCTTTTAGAGCCCCAAAGGGCAGTACTTGCCTGTAAGCATGTGTACTTTATGGTATAGTTTCTTACCAAAGTCTCGTCCCTCTGAGCTCTGTACAGTTATTGTCTTATCCCCTGCTGCTAGTGTGAGGGAGAGTGAGGATTAGTAAGGCTCAGTTCCTTATCAAGAAGGGGATTTAGGGGGCCTTTGAAGTGGCCTTTCTGAGTCCAGAGGCTTGTGTTTGGTGCCTGCTCCATGGCTGACACACTCACCTATAAATAATGGTGGTGACAGGTCCCCTGTCAGCACCCGCTGATGGACGGCTCCTTCTCCTGCCATTACAGCCTTGTGACTGTGGGAAAATTAATTTAAGTGGTAGTTAATTTCTAATGAATTCCATTCAAGCGGCTAATATGGTCCCTCGGTGTTATGGTAACCTTCACGGATCATTGCATTATGTAAATAAATTCTACTTTATGCTGGTTTATTAAAAAAAGAGAGTAAAGATTGGGAAGTCTGGGTAAGTCTCACAGAGTCACACAAACAATCCACAATGGCTGGAAACTCTTTAAAGGGAAAAATAAAAGTCATTCTGGAGCCTGTCCAAGAAGGGGACAGCCCCAGAGTGGTTGGAATCATCTATTTTTAGGGATCCGCATACACATTTCTCCCTTCCCTGAATCCATGTAGCTTACGTTGTATTCCAAAGGGAGAGTTTCTATATTAAGCCACAGTGAACTTGTCCTATACCTTAGGAAGTCTTGATTTCAACACCCAGATGAGGGGTGCCTAGGCGAGGCTCACCCTAGTTGTAGGTGGAAGGAGCTCTGCTTCAGGTCACACTTCACAGAAGAGGAAAGTGTCACCAGGAACCAGGCCTTGGCATCTCTGTGGAATGAATGTGGATTGTACAGTTTGAGGTAAGAGGTGTGAAATGGTAGTGTGTAATGAGTGTGGCACAAGTATGCCTGAGGCAGCCTTGGGAGGAGCAGCAGACCATTTCTCCCCAGGGAGAGAGGCAGCCCAGTTCACAGCTCATAGGAGACGCACAGGGTCCTTCCAGAGGAGCTCTTAGCTCTTGAATCCAGTCCAGCCTGAGTCTTCATTCCCACCCCGTGTTAGGCCATTCCCAGTCTCCCTCTGCTCTACTCTTCAACCCTTTCTTCAATCCTGGAAGCTGCTCAGCTTGGTGGCATGTGTAGAACCAAATACCTTGATACCCTGACATGTTGTCCTAACCTGCTATAGCTCTTGGCTTCTCCTTAACTGGGCATGCCTCTTTCGCACAAATAATGCTGTCTCTTCTCCTTAGAGTCTTGTAGTCTAGACTTTTTAAGACCGTTCATTCTGTTTTCATCTAATACAATATTCGGACCACCCAGAGAAGGTACTTAAAACAGTGTTTGCCATGATGGGTGGTTGCCTAACAGCAGGTCTCATTCAGAGTCTCAGAGTCTTCCACAGCCATAGATTGTTTCAAAGAGCCTTGTCTTTGTCTGATCTCTGTCACTGTATGAAAGCTTCCTCAGTTCCTCGCCCTCTCTGCCCAAATAAGTATAACCCTTAGCCACGGGCAGCAAGAACACGCACATCTGTTAATATTCACAAGAGTCAGTGAAACTGACTCAGAAAAAGTTATCTCATAATGTTATAAATACATTTACAGGCTTGTATTAGGTCTCATTCATAGCTTTCTCAGGCCACATATGGCCTGCAGGCTGTAGTGCACTCTCAGGGACACTAGTGTCCTGCTGAGACGTCAGGGAGGCAACATGCTGAATGACCCGTTGGGGGCTGTGCTGATGAAGCAGCAGGTCTGATAGGAGCGCACATATAGCATCAGCTACTGTACTGGCTGGTTTGGTGTGTCAACTTGACACAAGCTGGAGTTATCACAGAGAAAGGAGCCTCCCTTGAGGAAATGCCTCCATGAGATCCAGCTGTAAGGCATTTTCGCAATTAGTGATCAAGGGTGAGAGGGCCCATTGTGGGTGGTGCCATCCTGGACTGATGGTCTTGACTTCTCTAAGAAAGCAAGCTGAGCAAGCCAGGGGAAGCAAGCCAGTAAGCAGCACCCCTCCATGGCCTCTGCATCAGCTCCTGCTTCCTGACCTGCTTGACTTCCTGTCCTGACTTCCTTTGGTGATGAACAGCAATGTGGAAAGTGTAAGCTGAATAAACCCTTTCCTCCCCAACTTGCTTCTTGGTCATGATGTTTGCGCAGGAATAGAAACCCTGACTAAGACAGCTAGTGAGATGCCTGCTTGTCTGAAGGTGCCAAAGGAAGGGCCGCTCTGGCCAGTGTCCAGCACTCAGTGAAGGCAGAGGTTTATTGACAGTCCTTTGGTTTTCAGGTTTTCATTTGGCCCTTAGGGTCCACAAGGTCCAGTCAGAACACTATGAAGCTGTTCCAGGGAAAGGACCTAATGTAACTAATGTTTCTACACAACTTACTCAAAGAATTAAATGCTTTTCTAGAAAAACTAGGTCAGTAAATTAGGGTGTTAAAAATTTAAATTTAGATAAAGTACAGTATTTTAAGACTTAAATTTTTCATCGTGGCAAAAGTAAAAACTGACCAAGCAATGAAAGGAAGCAAAGTATGCTCCTATCAGACTCATGAAGCATGCAAAGGCCTGGTGTGGCCACCTGCAAGTACTCCTGCTGACCATACGTATGAGGTCAGTGTAACTTTGATCCTAGTAGCTAGGGCAGGACTCACCGACTCCATCCTGTCAGTGTGACCAATCAGAGGACTAGAATCTGGGGTCTCTAGAGCCTGAGTGAATTGAAGAAGCAGACCCGACACTGGAATTCCAGAAGCCAGGTCCTAAGAGGTTATGTCTGCCCTCACTCCCTACTCATCCTGGAAGCTGGTGGGGCAGCTTGAATCCTCTGGGAACAGCCTCAGAGGCATCACTGTTACTAGTGTACGGTGCCATCTCCAGAAGACAGGACTACAGCTAGTGCTCTGAAGATCAGACAAACTGCCTCACAGAGCTCTTCCCAATGACTCAAAACTGTGTACCATGAGAGTTGCCCAAGAGGTGAGCCTAGCATCTCCCACTTCTTCCAAATAGCTGTGAGTGTTTTCATACAGACAGAAATCTTACCCCTACCCTGGCCCTGCCTATAGCTAGAGGTTAGGGTTAATGAGCTAGCTATTCAAAGGTTTACTTATTTCTACTGGAAATGACTTTGACTGGAGAATTCTGGAAATAAAAGGATGACAAAAGTTTATTTCTCCACCTTCAGTGAAACGAGCCAGCTCAAGCCAGATTAGATTATATTCAAGGCAGGTTATTGGGAAGCTGCTCTTGGGTGGAGGACTAGCCAGGAGGTCCAAAGCCAGGGAAGTTGTCATGGGGAAAATGGGGGAGAAGAAAGAAAGGTATGCCTGTGCAAAGAGAGAGACAGATATAGACAGAGGGAAAAAAGGAGGAAGAGGAGGAAGACCAAAATGTTTGGATCATATAGGAAGGAGCCTCTGGGGGAGGACCAGCCCAGCCCTTAGGCTGGAAAGTTCAGGTTTGGGGGCAGAGCATGACAGATAGGGTCTGAGGGATGCTGGGAGAACCTGGAAGCCAGGTCTGCTTTGATACGTAAAATATACACCTCAGTCCCTAGTCCTGGTGCCTGAAACCAAACATCCTGTTTTACGAATACAGTGACAGGCATACACTAAGAATCTGCTGCATGCCACATTCTTCTGACTCTTAACATTACAGTTTTGAAACTTATAACTTCTCATCTTATAGCCAGGGAACTCAGGCATCTAGAGCAGAATGTCACACAGCTGAAAATGGTGGAGTTGGGACTCACATCTTACGTGTACTGCCTCCCAAGTCCAAAAGGCAGAACTAAAGTGACCAGCATGAGAGCGGTGTTTACAGTCAGGCGGATCCAGTCACCCAGGCCCATGGTCTTCTGTTGGCTATGTGGGTTCCTGCTCCTCACCTCCTGCTGGCTGGGCCCATCAGAGGCTTTCTGCAGAGTTCAGGGCTGCAAACCATCAGCATGTGACCTTGTGTGGATGAAGAACCCGAGAGCTTGCTTCACACCACTGTTTGTACTACGTCCTTGTCTTACTAAGGTGCCAACTGTTCTTCCTGTGTCCTCAGCCTCTCTTCCAGGCTTCAGGTTCACCTGTACGCTTGTACACGCCCTTCAAAATGCAACAGATCATGGCACATGGTTTCCTCTGTCTTCCTTAAAAAATAACATTACTGCCAGGATCCCTCTTGGCCAAGCCTGTTCTGGAGGATCTCTGCTTATACCTTCTGGCTTAGCAACTATCAGACCTCAAGCTGTGCACACTTCCCAACAGTTATTGTCAGACCCCAGGAAAAGGCAATGGTTATCTCCTGTAACTACTTACTGAAACTATCTCTGAATTCGCAGCACTCCAAGAAAATGATAGAGAGTACCAGCAGCTACCAGGGTAAATCCTTACAGAGGACAGTAGGTTCACAGCACTCTATATCAGTCACAGGGCCACAAAACATGCTAGTCTGGAATCACTTGGTAGGCTACACCAGGCGAACCTGTTCAACAGATTAATGGGACTTAGAATCACAAAAAGGCACAGTGCCAAAGACCTATTCCAGGAGGAGCATGAACCCCAGACCCACTTTTTTTTTTTTTAAGATTTATTTATTTACTATATGTAAGTACACTGTAGCTGTCTTCAGACACCCCAGAAGAGGGCATCAGATCTCATTACTCGGATGGTTGTGAGCCACCATGTGGCTGCTGGGATTTGAACTCAGGACCTTCGGAAGAGCAGTCAATGCTCTTAACCGCTGAGCCATCTCTCCAGCTCCCAGGTCCACTTTTTAATACGGACAACTGAAAACTCTGAAAACTTGCTGGTGTCCTAGCACTCCCTGCAGAAGCCAGCATGCTTTGTTACCTTCTTTGAACTGACAATGTACTAACCTCCTTCTGAAAGCATTAGTTTGGTGGTATAAAGAACACTACTACTCCAGAGTGTAAGGACAGTTGCGACAAACACTTTTTAGATGATATCCAAAAGACATTTCTATGTAAACAAGGTTTTCCTTGAGCAAAGACTGGGATAACTTCTACACAAGAACATCATTTGTTCTTAAATTGGAATTGTTTTACACCCCACAGGAGAGGCAGCCTCTTACAGCACTTACAATCTGCTGCATATGGTAACAAATGGCAGAGAGGCAGAGGCAGGAGGTTCTCTCCAAGCTTCAGGTCAACCAGGGTTACAAAGCCAGACCTTGTCTCAAGAGATAAAGCTAGCTCTGTATTTCTGCTTCTTACACGGCTATAGGAACTGTAACAATCCTCTGCAGCTCTGGTCTGATTAGATGTGAAGGAACTGGGCTACGATGTGGGGAAATCGGGTTCAATAAAGCCCTAAGGTCCACGGATCTTACAGAAAGCTTACGTTTATTTTTCTCTGATACGGTGAAATTTTTCCCATCGACACTGCTTGAAGGCAGGGGCTACATTTGTCGCTGTTTATGCTTGGGGTTGGTCTTACACAGGACAAACAAGCGCCCACGCCTCCTAACCATGTAGCAGTCTCTACAGCGCTTCTTGATGACACCCTTGGTTTTGAAGCCCAGCGAGGGCTGCAAGGACGGCAAGGGATGGCCAGAGAGAAGTGAGCGCACCTCGGCGCAGGGTTTGGCCCTTGGCAACGTCCCCAGCAGAAACGAGGAGAAGGCTCGGGGCTTCACCGCGAGGCGACTCAGGTGCAGGAACGGGTCCACCACCGAAGCCACCACGCTCCGGACAAGCAGGGCGGCCATGCTGAGCCCAGACCTGGGGGGAGAGAAGCGTGGTCATCCGGTGCTGCTCGTCTGACTATCCTTAGGCCCTCTCCTATCAAGGTTACTTGGCGTCTGAAGTCAAAGCACACTGGCCAGGGTTGCACTCCGGGCTCCGCGTCCCCACGTGCTCCGGCCTGCGCGCTCCAGGGAAGCCGCAGACTCCAGAGGCTCGGCCCGGCCAGGGACCCCGCCCGCACTCCCGGCCAGCAGCTCTGGCACGCGCCTCTGCCTGCCCCACGGAACCTGCCACGGAACCTGGGACCCACACCTGGGAAGGGGTGCCACCAGCGTAGATCGCCGCAATCAACTTCGGGCGCCGGTTACCGAAGCTTCCGCGTCTGCGCAGTGGAAGCGGGACGCCGCCAGGAAGAAAGATGGCGTGGGGTCACGTGGGATTCCGTGTGCCCTGCAGAGGAGGACTAAAGCGCGTGCTTCCGGAGGTAAAGCGGTCCTGTCTCCGTATTCTTTATCCAGAATCTTGCACTCTAAGCTCTTCCTCTGCAGGTGCTGGGACCACTACGTATTGGCAAGATTGGTGCCCATGGGAGAAGAAGAAAAAAAAAAGACAGAAAAGCAGGCTTTGACTGTAAAAGAAACTGCCATCAGAGAATATATTGAAACAAAAGCCAAAAATCCAGACAAAATATACAGGTTATATGTTTTCATTAAGTGACATTCTGGCACACATGGGAAAAGACAGAAGAGCAAGTGCAGATACTCTCTAGCTAGTTAAGTCCCTACCCACGAGGGATGTAGAGTTTGACAGTGAACTCCACACACCATCACAGGCTTCTACAGTTAATTTCCATATACGTACACACACATATGTATATATACAGTTAATTCCCATATATGCCTTCTACAGTATATATATATATATATATGTGTGTGTGTATATATATATACTATATATATGTATATACATGTGTGTGTGTGTGTGTGTGTGTGTGTATCAGATTTCAGGTGGTTCGTAAGTCTATTCATCTTATTTTTATGTGTAATAAAGTAGGTTGCCAGTAAGGCTATTGTAGCCCTCTCTGGCTCCCAGTCTCACACTTCACACTAAGTTCACTCAGCCCATCTTAGCACCTATGAGAATACTTTGACCCCCCCCCCCCCCCCAGAGTTCTATCGGAGAGATGGCCTGGGAGTCACAAGGGTTTGCCATGAAAGCCTGCAGACCTCAGTTCAATCCCCAGAACTCACGTGGAAAAAGAGACCAGCTTCCTTCAACTTTCACGTGTGCTCTGTGGCACCCGTGTGTGTGAACTCGTGTGTGTGTGTGTGTGTGTGTGTGTGTACACATAAACAGACAGGGGGTGTTAGAGTTTAAGTAGAGACTCATCAGGCTGGAGAGATGGCTTAGTGGCTCTATTGCAGAGAACCATCTTTTTGTTCCCAGCACCCATACAACTGCTCAAACGGTCTGTAACTCGACCTGTCAGGAGATCCTGTGCCCTTTTCTTGGTACCAGGTACCTACCCCCACACATGGCCGTATATAAATGTATACACTCATACATATAAAATAAAAGAAATCCTTTAAAAAGAGGGAGAAAGAGACAAATCTGTAGAACAGGGTGTGGTTACATAAGCAGGATGATGGTGAGTGCTAGGTTAGCCTGGGCTACAGAGCTCAAGGCTAGCCTGGGCATCTTAAGTCCGTATTTATTGGGGGCAATTTTCAATTTTGCGAGGCCTTTGTCCTTGTGTCTTAGGGTCCTCTCTGGTCACCCCTTTCGTCTTCAGATGCACCTAGTCCTTATGCTATGGCAGAGCCCAGAAAGGTAGATGCCAGGTCATTAACCTCTGATCCTGGCCAAGAGATCCCAAACAACACATGCTAGCTTCTGGTATTTTCTAGGAATTAGTGACCCGCCCCTGCTCTGAGTCTGGGGCCCCACCTGTACTTCTGAGCAAAGTTGCTCATTCTACTTTGGGTTTGACAGTCTATGTTGTCCTGCGGAAGGTTCTGACTCAGGAGTTAAATGAGACAGGCGAGGCCAACACATTCTCCAGAGTTACAGACTGCGATTCGCATCAGGTCTCTCTACATAGCAGAACTTTTCCGGACTGCTTTCCCATGCTGGGTAAACTCCTTTACAGTCTAACTGGAAACTTTACTACGGTTGCATTGCAAAAATGGTCAGAAATTTTCCTTCCCCACCCCAACATACAGGGCCAGGAAAGTTGACTGCATGTGCTGCTTCTTCTGTTGAACAACTTATTTCTTTACTCGAAAAAAACTCAAAAACAACAAAAACACGGAAAATCTGCATTTTCTCCATTGTCATAAAAGTGCACACAGCGCATCTTCATTTTCCGTCCACCACTGCCTTTGTCTCGGTAGTAACCGAACAGTGCGCACGCATCCCAGCCAGGTGCACCACCTGCCCGGCCAGCGGCCCAGCCGCCCAGCCGCCCAGCCGCCCAGCCGCCCAGCCGCTCAGTCAAGGACGAAATAAGTTCCACAAATACTCCCGGCCGACTGCTGTGCGCCTGCGCCGGCGCTTTGTACGCCAAGCGGGGTCAAGGGTCACCGGCAAGATGGCGGCGGCGCTGACCTTCCGCCGGCTGTTGGCTCTCCCCAGGGCTGCGCGGGGTTTCGGGGTGCGAGTGTCGCCGAGCGGGGAGAAGATCACGCATACCGGCCAGGTAACGGCCGCGCCCGCCATGCCTGGAACCCAAGACTGACGGTAGCAGGGAGCGTAGCAAGGTGTGCTTCTGCCAGGCTAGCGCGCGGCACTACTGGGCTCACCTTGGGGTGCAGTCCGCTGCCCAGCTCCAATTTCTAGCTGGTGGCGTTTGGTTGGGAATTGGATCTCCCCTTTCTTTAGGCCAAATCTTTATATTAAGTTCGAAGTTTTAACAATGGTTGTTGTGTTTTGGACCCCGGGGCCGAGGTGCATATTTTGCATATCAAAGGAGACCTGCCATCCTGGTTCTCCCAGCATTCCTCAGCCCCTACCTGGCATACCCTGGCCTTGACCCTGAACTTTCCAGCACAGAGGCTGGGCTGCACTTTTTCCAGAGGATCGTCTCTCTTTAATGTAGACATTTTGTTTTCTCCCACCCTGTCTTTTTCTACCTTTTCTTGAGCACACGTCCTTTCTCTTTTCCCCCCACCCCCTCCTGTCCCCATGGTGACTTCTCTGGCCTCAATCCTTGGAGCCAGTGAACTCGCCTGAGAGCAGCTTCCCAATAAACCTGCCTTTAATACAATCTAATCTGGCTTGAATTGGCTCATTTCATTAGCGGAGAAATAATCTATCAATAGTGTCTAAAGCAACCCTAGCGTTCAGTATAACAGTAAACCAAAAAATGAGAAGCTATATCTGCTGCAATGTATTGGATTTGGCTCCTTGTGAAGGCAGGAACTTTGTCTCCAATCTGCACTCCAGCCAGTCATCCCATGAGACTGTTCAGGACAAGTTCACTTTGCCTCGTAGTGGGTCTGTCTCCTCATCAATGGGTGTAGGCCGAGGAGAACATCGTTCTATAATATTTTCGATCAATATTCTGCGACTTCATTTAGAATTCGACTGTAAAAATAATAGATGGCCCATTTTTTTTTCCAGGTGTATGATGAAAAAGACTACAGGAGGATTCGTTTTGTAGATCGTCAGAAAGAGGTAAATGAAAGATTTAGGAATTCATAAAACTTAAACAGGTTGAGCAACTCTAATGTCGGAAGTGTATTGAGCACTAATATACCACAATGAGTTCTACACCCTACTTGAGTGGTGGATTGTAATGAAAACACAGGCACAATTGAGATATTGCATAAAAAATACCTTCAAGCTCCATGTAAGGTGTAAAGAAACAAGTGGATTTCATGTTTATACTTGGGCCCATCTTTGAGGTAGCTCTTGGGTATCAGGCTCCTCCCAGCAGTGGTACCTAGCATGTGCCAGCTGAACATGGAAGAAGCTAAAGAAATCCTCACATACTACAACCACCCTAGAAAACCCAGAGTCCTAAATATAAGTTGTGTCAACTTTTTTTTCCCCCTCCTCTCAGACTTCAGAGTGTCCTGGAACAGTAGTTCAGGTTTTCATAAGCATAATCTTGTTTCCAGATTGCCACTTGTCATAGTATTTTTTATGCTGATTTAAAACACTATGACCCAAAGCAGCTTGGGAACAAAAGGGTTTCATTTTATAACTCTCAGGTCATATTCCTGAAGGAAGTCAGGGCAGGAACTTGAGGCAGGGACTGATGCAGAGACCATGGAAGAGTGTTGCTTACTGGCTTACATTTTATGTTTTGCTCAGCTTGTTTTCTTTTTTCTTTCTTTCTTTTTCAAGCAGGGTTTCTCTGTATAGTTCTGGCTGTCCTGGAACTCTGTAGACCAGGCTGGCCTCGAACTCAGAGATCCGCCTGTCTCTGCCTCCCAAGTGCTGGGATTAAAGGCTTTTTTTTTTCTTTTAGTTTGCTTTTTTTAAAAAAAAAAAAGATTTATTTATTTATTATATGTGAGTACACTGTAGCTATCTTCAGACACTCCAGAAGAGGGTGTCAGATCTCATTATGGATGGTTGTGAGCCACCATGTGGTTGCTGAGATTTGAACTCAGGACCTTAGGAAGAGCAGTCAGTGCTCTTAAATCTCTGAGCCATCTCTACAGCCCCTCATCCTGTTTTCTTATGGCACCTAGGACCACCATCCAGTTCTGGGGTGGCATTGGCCATAGTGAGCTAGGCCCTCCCACATCAATTAGCCAAGAAAATGCCCCACAGACTTGCCTCAGGCTAATCATGTGCAGGCATTTTCTCAATTAAGAATTCTTCCTTGCCCTGGAAGATCCCCAGCTCTTGGTGGCTGCTCTTTGGCAGTGGCCTTCCTCCTGCACTGTTTTGATCTGTT
>JADRCD010180878.1:6985-22422 GCA_019843815.1 Montemys delectorum
AGAGAGAGAGAGAGAGAGAGAGAGAGAGAGAGAGAGAGAGAGGGAGACAGAGAGAGACAGAGAGAGACAGACAGACAGAGAGACAGAGACAGAGAGACAGAGAGAGAGACAGAGAGAGACAGAGACAGAGAGAGACAGAGACAGAGAGAGACAGACAGAGAGACAGAGAGAGACAGAGAGACAGAGAGAGAGACAGAGAGAATGAGCATGTACATGTGTCAGGCACAGGAGTGGCGTCAAGAAGTCAACCTTGAACATCATCTCTCAGACTTGTTGGAGGCAGGGTCTCTCCAAGGCCTGGAACTTGCTGATCACACTAGGCTGGCTGGCCAGCAAGCCTTGGGAATCCACCTCTCCTGAGCTGGGATTACAAGCTCACATCACTGCACCTAGATCTTTTACATGAGTGCTAGGGATTGAGCTCAGGTTCTCCTCCTCACACAGCAAGCACTTTACCAACTGAGCTGCTGCCCTCAACTGACCCTCTGAAGCATTTCCTAATTTCCAGGTAACCTGAACTGTGGGCACTGAGAAGAGCTGACTGCTATATCATGGGGCCCTATCTCTCTGTGTGTATGTTTTTTGAATTTCCAGAAGCCTCAAAGTCTTGATGCCTAAGACCCTTTCTTTCCCTTTAGGGACCCTCCTCTTACAGACTGGCTGCTGTTTGCTTTCTGTTGCTGTGATAAACACCAAGACTAAAAACAACCTGGGGAGAAATCAAATTTTACAGGTTCTCCTCCATCACGGAGTGAAGTCGCAGCAGCTCAGGACAAGAGCCTGCGGGTAGAAGCTGAAACAGCCACCATGAAGGAGTCCTGCTTATCGGTTAGTTCAGGTCCACCTGCCTAGGGATGGAACCGCTCACAGTGAGCCGGGCCCTCCTCCACCAACTAACAATAAAGATGCCTCACAGACCCCACCGACCTGCCCACAGGCCAATCTGATGGAGGTAAGTGCTCAACTGAGGTTCCCCTTTCCCAGGTGACTCTAGGTTTGTGTCAAGCTCACAACTGAAGCTAAGTATGATGCTGGATGTGAGCTGTCATCCAATCTCCACTCCGCTTCCTTTCCTGATACCCTAGAAGGAAAAAAAGGCATAGGTCTTCTTCATTCATGAGCTCTACCACCCACTAAGCAAGGCCAGGAAAAGAGACACAGGGATTTGGTAAAGCTGTTTTTCTTTTTTCCTCCTTTTTCCTCCTTTTTCTTCCTTTTTCTTCCTTTTTCCCCTTTCCCCCCTTTTCCCTCCTTTCTTTTTCCTTTCCTTTCCTTTCCTTTCCTTTCCTTTCCTTTCCTTTCCTTTCCTTTCCTTTCCTTTCCTTCTCTCCCCTCCCCTTCCTCTCCCTTTCCTTTCCAGCTCCCTGGTTAATGAAACTAAAGTGGCCCAAGCCCTCTTAAAGGAGGAACTTCAAGCACCCCCGGGCCACATTTGGAAATGTCTGGAGATAAGTTTGATTCTACAACTGGCAGCAAGGGAGGGCATACTATTAGCATCTGGTGGACAGAGGCTGTGGATGCTGTTGAGCATTCTGCAATGCACAGGGCATCTCTGTGGCAAATGGCGATGTTACCATGGAGAAATTACTGTTGGAAATGGAGACACACATTTATGAGTTTAATGTCCCAAGGGACACTAGGGCTCTGCTTAGGGGACCTCAGTCTTCGTGAGGCTCTTTCTTCTCTAGGTATCATGGGTTGATGTTACCGTCCCCTAACTTACTCTCGATGTCTCTCTGTCTCTGTCTCTGTCTCTCTCTCTCTCTCTCTGTCTCCCTCCCTTCCTCCCTCCTTTCCTTTCCTTTCTTTTCTTTTTTCTTTTTTCAGGGCCGTGTAAAAGGGCATGCAAAGTACTTGCATGCAAAGTAAGGCACATAGCACTGAGTTACATTCCCAGCCTTCTGTGACCATCTTCAAACAATGCAGTGGAGGTCCATTAGTCATGCCCTGTGGACTTCACACTTGGAGGTTGATTAGTCATGTCTTGTGGACTCCATGCTTGAGAGGGCCTCTCTCTTGTCTTCAGACCAAGGACCCCGGCTTCCCTTTCTCCTGCACAGTCATGTTCAGAGCACTCGCACCTCTTTAATTACATAAAGAAAGTTCTCAGGAAAAGCATGACAAGAAACAAGAACCCTGAAATTGCGGGCAAAATATAAACAAATGTTTTGGCTGATGCAGTGCACATTTTTAAATCACACAGTGTGTTTTCAGAGTGCACGGAACCCTGCCCAGAATGGCTCAAATTAAAGATCAAAGGCAGTGCCGTGACAAGACAGAGTGGTGCTCCAAGCCAACTTACCATGCCTGCTTCCCCTCCCTGCAAACAGCTATGTGCTCATCCCTTTCCCTAAGAAGAGTTTGTCTGAAGCCCCCATTAAGACAGTGAGCATTGATTAAAGGGTGATTTATCTATTTATTTATTTTCAGTCTGTTTAGTTTCTGTTTTATGGTGGGGGATGCTTTAGAGTATAGTTAGATAGCACACGTTTAAATAAACAGAAGACTGTGATAGAAATGGAGCCAGCTTTCAAAGACACATATGTCTGAGACCCGGAAAGTGGGAAATATCCAGACATTCAGACTTAAGGCAGGAGGCAGAAAGCTGGCCAACGGTGGACAGAGGCCCCACTGGGAGCATGCAGGACACCTGGCTACATGGGCCTTGTGTGCAAAGGTGCCTCCAAGGATCCAAAAGTCCAGATGTTCCTACCCTGTTGGGTGGGCAAAGCACAGATGAAATGAGTCAGAAAGTACCAGGCTGTGTGGTCACCAAGCCTGAAGGGTACACTGGCTGCTGTGGGGATGATAGCTTTCTTTGATCTGGACGGGGACAGGGGACATAAAAAAACAAAGAGAAGTTTACAGGGAGGCTGGAAATTGTGGGATTGAGATATGGCATGAGGGTGGATCTGGAGGGGAAGAAAGCATGTCAATCAATGTCACAAAGGGATAATTGCAGGGGGGTAGCTACAAATCATGCTATGTGTCATATCTCCAGCTCTGACCAATGGATAATGAATGAACAAAAGAACCACACCACATGATCCTAGCACCCAGAAGTAGAGGCAGGAAGATCTGAGGTCATCCTTAAAGATATGTTCAGTTTGAGGACAGGCAGGCCTACAAGACACCTTGCCTCAAAAATGGTGGGGGGAGATAACCCAGCAGCTAAAACACTTGCCATGGAAGTATGAAGACCAGATTTTGGATCCCCAGAAGCCTGCTTAAAGGCCAGCTGGACATAGTGGTCCAACTGTAAATCCAGCCTTGGGAGGTAGAGAGAAAGGATCTCTAGAGCTAACCCTGGAGACTACAGCCATATTGGTGAGCTCTGGATGTCACTGAGGAACCCTGCCTCAAAGAATGAGGTACAAGAATGACGGAGATGATTACCAACCTCATCCTCTGGCCTCCACGTGCACGCACACACAAATGTACACACTTCCACAGATATGTGCCCATGTGCACCCCTCCCCCATGAACAAAATGGAAAAAGGAAAAACAAAATAGCAATGATTGATCAGGGCTGAGATGACACCAAACCATGTGCGAGGGGATGGGATGGCTTTTTCTCGCTTGGACAATGGAAGAGGGAGGTGTTTGAGTGTGTCCAGAAGGACAGCAGTAAGAGGCAGGTGGAGGGGCAGGCACCGGGTGCTCAGGTCTTTCAGTGGCGTCTTCTGGGAAATAGTCATCTCTACCACCAGGCTGCTCTCCTTTGGACAAGGAATTATTTGTCACAGTTCCCACCGAGCCTGAGTTGGGACCCAGAAACACAAAACCAGCCAACTGCCCTGCTTCAGGCTGATGGGGGAGAGGGGTTCTTTACTGTCCCACATCCAGCTCTGGACCCTCCTTTCCATGACAGGAACCATTCTGCCAGAGGCAGTTTTACTGTTCTGCTCATTCCCATGGAACCAGGCTGGTGTCAGACTGAACAGAGAGGCTAATGGACGGAGTAGGGCATGCCAGAGTCTTCCCAGGGCCAGGAGAGCTGTCAGACAGACACACATCCAAATCTTGGGGTAATTGTTTTGGTGTAGACTCACTGTGTTGGATACAAAAGGGCCTTACTTGTCTCCTCATTCAGATGCTGAGAATAGCCTCCTGCTCATTGCAAACTCAGTAGCAGAGTGACTAGAAGCTCATCTATATGTCCATCACCATTGGCCCACTTCTTGTTCCCAGGGAGGCCTCTCTCATGCCCTAGCAGAACAAGAAGCTCAAAGAGGCAAGGTGGAGGATTTTCTACAATTGTAGGGACATCAGGGCCAACTCTCTCTTAGGTTTCTCAGGGTGTCCTAGTTAGGGTTTCTATTGCAGCGATGAAACATCATGACCAAAAGCAACTTGCAGGGGTAGGGGTAGGGGCAGGGTATTGGCTTATACTTCCACATTGCAGTACGTCACTGAAGGCTGGGACAAGATCTCAGGAGCTGAAATCTGGAGGCAGGAGCTGATGCAGAGGCCATGGAGGGGTGTTGCTTACTGGCTTGCTCACTATGGCTTGCTCAGCCTTCTTTATCCAGAGCCACCAGCCCAGGAATGGTGCCACCCACAATGGGCTGGGCCCTCACTTACCAATCACTTATTAAGGAAATGCCTTATAGGTGGATATTATGGAGGCATTTTTTTTCCCAATTGATTCCCTCCTTTCAGAAGATTCTAGCTTGTGTCAAGCTGACATATAACTAGCCAGCCCAGTGATACAGAACCATCAAATTTGAGAGCCATCAAACAGGGCCGTCAAAGATGTCCGAGAAACTTTACCAAGATTGATGGTCAGTTTTTCATGTGTACCAATTTTCTTCATAGTCCAAGTGTCACCTGAGGGTCACTAGAAGCAGCGTCACCTGGTTGCCTGTGACAGATGTAAAGTACCAGGTCCCTCTGCGGATGTGCTCAGAAAGAAGCTGTGTTTGAACAGTGTGACGGTTTGTATGTGCTCGACCCAGGGAGTGGTACTATTAGGAGCTGTGGCCTTGTTGGAGTAGGTGTGTCACTATGGGTGTGGGCTTTAAGACCCTCATCCTAGCTGCCTGGAAGACAGTATTCTGCTAGCAGTCTTCAGATGAAGATGTTGAACTCTCAGTTCCCCCTGCACCATGCCTGCCATGTTCCTGCCATGATGGACTAAACCTCTGACCTGTAAGCCAGCCCCAATTAAATGTTGTCCTTATAAGAGATGCCTTGGTCATGGTATCTATTCACACCTGTAAAATCCTAACTAAGACAAACAGGACTGCTGGAGGCTCGGGTACACATCCTGATCTCTACTGAAGTAGAGCTAGGCCTGGTAGACCTCAGCTCAAAACCTGCTCTCTGCTGCTTGGCTCCTGTGTAATCTTGGATAAGTTAGCTGTTTTCATCCCAGGCATTCTCATATTTACTACAGGGATGAAAAACACACAGGGCTGTTATGCAATATTAAAGGGGTCACTGTTACAAAAGTTCCCCAGGACAGAATCTGGAATATTCAAAGGCCTACTGAATATTCGTCTGGTTATCTTGGTGCGGTCTCCTCTAGAATACTGTCTTTCTGGGCAAGCAGTATGCCTGTGTTTTCCACTTGCCTTCCATTGTATTTTAAAACCAAACTTTTGCCTTGAACCAGGAGATGAAACTTTTCGAAATACCTCCTCTCTGCCCTGAGTGGAGGAAGACATAGCTCAGCTGGGGAAATCTTCATTCTGAACCCGAAGCCACTTCTGGCCGCTCCCAGCAGGCACAGAGCACTCCACTGAAAACTCGGAAAAGCCTCGCTCAGGAGACT
Source organism: Montemys delectorum (assembly GCA_019843815.1). NCBI lineage: Eukaryota > Metazoa > Chordata > Mammalia > Rodentia > Muridae > Montemys > Montemys delectorum. The sequence goes on from JADRCD010180878.1 coordinate 12,762, forward strand.
TTGTTTTTAAGGTTCAGGAGACCTTTACCACAGCCCTCGGTACCATTCCCGGCTGGCTTCAGCAGGTGGTCCTCATAAGAGACTTACAGCTTTCAGCAAGCTCTCTGCGAGGCTGTTATGAGCTATATGATATCTATGTCCTTCTAAGAGATAATCTTCCTGTTTAGTGAAAGGTCTGCTACTTGTAGCCAAGGGTACAGAAATACAGCCTAAGCTTAGCTCAACTTGGATTTTCTCCAAAGAAGTGATTTCAAGCACTGGCCCTTGGCCGCCTAGGGACCAGGAAAGCCAAGGGCAGAGCTGAGAGTCATTGACTTGGTCCCAGGTAAAGGTGACAGGGAGTTTATACTATACAAACCTACAGAAGCTAAACAATTGCCTCTTCAGAACCTGTCCTTTGGAGAAGTGATTCACTAATGGGAAGGAACACCTAGGTCCCTTTCACAGGAACCAGATTCTGCCAACCCAGTGATGGTGGCTCTCTTGCAGCAGCAGTAGGGACATTAGTTATCATCCTGTAACCCCCAGATGGGCATTTCCCTTTTCTTCAATGATCACTTAAGTAAAATGAGAGCTAGGGGCAACTCACAGAACACTTGGACACCTCAATGACAAGATTATTGGCCACCTCAGTGACAAGATAATTAGTCACTTAAGGTGACACCTCCCCCTTTTCATACACCAGATCCAACATTCAAAAATTTTCCTGTGCCTATAATTTGTTCCCAATTATAGACACAGGAAAGTGGCCAGGGGAGATGGCTCAGTTGGTAGAGTTGCCATGCAACCAAAAATACTGAGGGTTACTACGGGTACTGAGTTCAATCCCCAGCAACCACTAAAAAACAAACAGGAAGCTGGGCCTGATGTTATCTAATCCCAGTACTGGGGAGGTGGGGAAAAGAGGTTCCTTAGGCTTCACTGGCCAGTCAGCCTGGCTGAATCAATGAGTCCCAAGATACTGCTGCTTTTAGAGGGACATTTTATTGTCTATCCTATTGTTGTTAATTATAGAAAATACACTCGAGTTTGAAGTGCCTCTGCCCTGCGACAGTGGCTCAACAAACCAAGTGGATGGTGACAGAGGAATGACACTCAAGACTGGCCTCTGGCCTCCACACTCATGAGAACACACATACACCTGCATACACACCAACATGAGTGAACACATGTGCATATATATATATATATACATATGTATATATATGTATATATATATATGACAGAGAGAAGACAAGTTGTCCATTGATGTGGTTAGGATATAGAATGTCCTTCCTAGCTCATGTTGGGTTGGTCCTAGTGTAGCCGTGTTCAGGTGGGGCGTCTGGGAAGTGACTGGATCATGAGGGTTCTGATGTCATGGGTTAGCACACTTACCAACAGGTAACTCCCTCGAGGATTCATAGCCTAATGAGCTATTGGAAGATTGTGAGCATACAGGAAAGAAATGCACACAGAGGCTGGAAAATATGACATTGTGTGTGAGCCACTGTTTTTAGATGAGATTATTTATCCATTCTTAGATTCACTTGGAGGGTACAATGAAGTCGCAGGGCAGAGGCACTTCAAACTCGGGCGTATTTTCTATAATTAACAACAATAGAATATACAATAAAATGTCCCTCTGAAAGCAGCAGGAACTGCGATGTGCTTAGGCTGTTAGCTCATGTGCAGTAGATAATATCATGATGGGACGTGGCACAAAAGTCTTCTCATAGGACATAGAGAGATTTGCCACAATTAAAGGGGGAAATTAATGGATTTGTCTATTTCCAATCTTGCAGAGGCCTCCGCCTCCTTCAGGAAGCCCCCATCCTCTTTGCACAGTGCCTAGGGACTGCATTTGTGCCACCCTAATTCCATGCCCTTCTTTCCGCTAACTCTGTCCTCCATCGTTCTGTTCCCTGTCTTGACTGTGAGCTCCCTGCAAGCAGACACTGATTCTTCCTCACCTTGTACTTTAAGCTTCTTGCTTGGGAACATAGTTAATACATGCTTATTGCACGCATGCATAAAAGAGACACAGATTCATCTGTCCATGTTCCTGCTTACAGGATGCCCACCAAGTAAACACCAGGCCACTGCCATCCAAGAGTACTGGATCTAAGAGTACTGGATATGGTAATACAAATGAGGGAGATAAAGATCTGAGGATTAGGGATTTCTCATAGAACCTCTGGTCTCTGGTCCCTAATGTTGTCCTGCAGGTTCCTGTTCTCTCATTTGGTTGTGACATTTTAAACAGCTGCCATCTTTCCTCTCATCTCTACGCGACACTTCCTGCTTCCTTCTCTCTCATCCCTACGTGGTACTTCCTACTTCCTCTACGATGATCTTTCCTTTAGTCTATCGAACTCTCAGCTCATCTATCAGGGGATTTTTGACTCTAAATTCCTCTCTGAATAGACAGACTCATCAAAGGTGTCTGAGGGCCATTAGAAAAGGATTTTCACTCTGGCAACCCAGAGGCAACCTAAAGAGCAACTCCGCCTGGATCCCACCACAGCCACTGGGACTGAGCCTCCTTGGGAGTCTCCTGGTACTCTAGTAATTCTGACACATGTGTGCCTCTGCATACGAGGCTGGCAGCACCTCTGCAAAGGCCTTGGGCAACTTCACAAGGCCATATTTGAATTCTTGGCCAGTGATGAGATTGAAGCAGGAAAGTGAGACCAGACTTCTATTTGAAGACAGCAACACAAAAAGGAGATAGGTGTAATATAATAAGGATTTACACATTGACATCAAATGTACCCTAAGCACATATTACAGTTGAACATGTATAAAATGCCTCCCATACTGATTACTTTCATGAAGAGCTAAGGCTGTCCCTCTGCAGCGATAGTTTTACTGACACTGTAAACACTGACAGTCTTACTGGACGTCTCATGCCCCGCCAAAATAGCACTTTGAAATGCTTTGTTTCCAAATATAAATGTAGGTGTTTGTACATTGAGAAGAGGTAATTAAAAACATATTTTCTTCTTCTTTTAAAATTAAAACATGATCACACACATCCTTGTTTCCTTTCCTTCCTCCAGCTCCTCCCATGATCCCATGACCTCCCCTACCCTGTGCTCCCTCTCATGTTTCTGGCTTCTTTTCCTTAATTATTGCATATACATATACAAATATAACCTACCGAGTCTGTTTAATGTTGCTTGTATGGCTATGATTTCAGGGCTGAATACTTGTTATCCCGTTACCAAGCAGGGGGCTCATGCCTGGGGAAGGCTACTTCTCCTCGCTGCATTCCTTAGTTGCCTATAGTTTCTTGTCTAGGGCAGGGTCTATGAGATGTCCCCCTCTCATGTTATTATGTCTATTGGTATTGTTCTTGTTCAGGTCTTGTTTGGGTGCATACATGTGTGCACTCATGTAAACACACACACATAAACACACACATATAAGTACATACATACCCACACATGATCTAGCTTTTCTTCTGGTCATAACCGAGTTTCCAAAGAAAGATGGATCTGAAGAGATGGCCCACTGGTTAATAGCAATTGCTGTTACTGCAGAGAACTTGGGTTTGGTCCCCATCACCCACATGGCAATTTACAACCACATGAGTTCATGTGTGTACACACACACACACACACACACACACACACACACACACGCTATACTGATGTAGCAGATACTGTAATATGGTGCTTGGTTCCTCTGGATGACTGAAGACAAAGAGTTACAGCTAAGTTCCTGCTCAGGGCCTGGCATTGGTGGCAGGAAGCTGGTCTGCTAAAATTCCTGCCTCATTCCCAGGGTAGCCTACATTTAATGACAGCTTGGTGGAGATGTAAGCCCTGGTACTTTGTATCACTGGGACTCACTGAAAGGCCATCTTGGCTTCTGGATTCCAGGAGTATCCGCTGAGGTCTCTGGCGTGCCTCCCCATGCTCAGTGGGGTTGTCCCTGGCATTCCTTCTCTCTAAAGAGCCCAAACACATGCAACCTCAAAGCCTGTTTCCTGTGGGACCCAATTCGTGACACCTGTCTGGTCCACAAATGTAGAACTTGCTTTTCTGCTTATTTCTTAAATACCTGGAGTAGAACACAGTTGTCTTTAAGATTCATAGCCTTTTCTTATTTCTGCCTCTCAAAATATTCCTGAAGTCCCCCGTCAATCATATCATATGGCTTAGGTCAAGACTCCAGGGCTTAATTAAGGGAAAACATGGAAATGAAATCTCTGGAAGATGAGACTCAAATAAAACATTTTAAGTTACATAGAACTTTCCACTGCAGAGCCAGGAAGGATTTCCTGGAGGGGTCTGCAGAGTTGGAAATGGGCAAGTCAAATGTGGTTTTAAATGTGAGGAAACTACCGATTTAGATTAAAATAGTCTTTCCTCAAATCCATGTAAAGTACAGGGCACGGCATAGCCCATAGGCAGCGAATGAGCTGCTGGCAACAGTGCCCCCTGGTGTCCTCTGGTGGTAGCCTTACTTTTCTTTTTTCCCTGTGCTCCACTACCTACATTACATTCTTTTTTTTTTTTTTTTTTTGGTGGTGGTGGGTGTTAGATGTCTCTTTTTATTTGTTTTTTAATTAGTTATTTTATTTATTTATGTTTCTTAGTTCTCTTTCATCATTTTTCTCCCATTTTGTTTTCCTTGTAATAATTCCTTTCAGTGCTCCCAGATTCTCTTCTTAAGACAAGGTATCATTTTGTCATTCTTCCACTCAAGATCATTGAGAGACTTCTGATGACCCAGACAGTGACAAACAGGCACCACAACCCTGTCTGGCCACACTCGAATGTCTGCTTCTCTGTTCTCATACAGTCTGGGCTCTATTTTAGTTTCTTTATCATTCCAAATCCTTCTCAGTTCACTGTAGGCCCCACTAACCTCACTTTAATTCCATATCCGACCCTTCTCTGAGCCCTCACTTCCCCTAGCATTTTCCTCCATTGGGTGATCAAAGGTGTCCCTAAAGGTCTAGCTTTTCTTCTGGTCATAACAGAGTTTCCAAAAGAGTGGGAGCTGAAGAGATGGCCTAGTGATTAAGAACAGTTGTTGCTACTGCAGAGGACCTTGGTTTGGTCCCCAGCACCCATATGGCAATTCATAACCATCTGTAACTCCAATTCTAGGAGATACAATGCCCTTTTCTGACTTTCTTGGGCACCAGGCATGCATGTGGCACACATCCATGCATTTGGGCAAATCACTCGTACTCATAAAACAAAATAAATCAATCTAAAAACAGATGCTAAAAAGGCTCACTTGAAGCTCTTCATTAGAATTTCCTGCAAATGTTGTTCTGGGGCCTCTATTGATCTTAAGTATTTTTATGTCATTAAAATAGATAAAATTATGAAAGTAAAATAGAGAGAGTGGAGAGAGAGAGAGAGAGAGAGAGAGAGAGAGAGAGAGATTGGTTTAAAATATGATGTTAGGAAGAAAAAGCAAGTTTCACCCATAAATAACCCATAAGGCCAATGCCACACTGGGACGAGGTAAAGAGACATATGGAATCTGTCTAAAGGAGTCAACTGGCTTCCAGACTCAAGGCATTGATGCCTCTGAGTTATTTTTATGGGGAGAGACTCCAGTTTGTGAGTACCATGTGAGCCAGTACCAGCAGTCAATGGTTCACAAACTCTTCAAACAGTCTCCAGTAGAAAAAGGTTTAATTAAGCCTGACAGAAACTATCTAGCAGCTTTTATAAGTAATTGCTTTTGCTCAAAATAGGAATGACTCATAAACTGCATGATTTCAGAAATGATGAATCAATAAAAGTGTTTATAGAAATAGCCTTTGGATGAATTCCTTCAGACTGAAATCTGTGGGACACGTGATAAAGTGAGATTTCTACCACCAATTAGGAAGACTCAGAAATCAAACCCAGCCTTCTGGATAACCGATCCCAGATTTCGGAAGTGGGAATGATTTTGAAGCAACCTCTCCAGGATCAAGCACATCACACCTCCGAACCTTACCCTTGAGATGGTCAGTTGGAAGTCACTTTAGTTTCCAGCCATGCTAATAGCCAAGTGAGAATTGGGCATAATGTGTCAAGGTCATTACGGAGGCTTGAGAAATCTAGCAACTTGGTGTCGGGAGGTGGCACAACTTCTTGTCCTGCCTGAATGCTCAACCACAAAGAAAAAGCATCAGCAGTTATAGCAAGGCAGGAATTAACATGGAAGTGTGATCCACAGAGAGCACAAGTACACATATGTTTGTTATATGGTACTTTGTTCATGGCAAATGTCTCTTGAGCTTCCATCAGAATCTAAAGGATCTTTTAATGTGTATTTGGTGCATGTGTGCATGCTCAGGTGTGTGCATGCAAATACAGGTTTGCATATGCCATGGCTCATGGTTGCTACTCAGAGGATATTGGTGTTTGCTTCTCTGCTTCCCACCTTGGTGGAGGTAAGGCCTTTTGTTTACAGCTGCACATATAGGCTAGCTGGCCTGTGAGCTCTGGGGGACTCTCCTACCTCTGCCTCCTATCTCACCATAGGTATGCTGGGTTTTGTCCCACATCCAGCTTTGTATGACCTCTGGGGTCTGAATTCTTGTCCTCGTGCTTGTATACCAAGCACTTAACTATGGAGCCATCTCCTCATCAGTCCTAAAGGACCTTCTAAGCCATCTACAGATGTACAATTATTTTTTGTAACAGTCCTAGTATATAAGTGTATCTATTTAAAGACAATCTCTGTGTCACAGCTTGAATAGCACTGACCTAGTCAGAATGTCAGTTAATAGTGCACTGAAAATGCATGTGTATAAAATTATTGGGCTATTGTAATTTTCTGTTTTTGTACCTCCAAATGCTTTGCAAACAAACAAATAAACAAACAAACCCCTAAGTACCTAAAATAAAGTTTGCATGTCATAGCTCTTATGATTTGAGAAAAAATATATTCTGAAAGTGATTTCTATGGTATTTTTACTTATGATGTTCTATTGATGCTTCAAATGTTCCCAGTTTAGAGCATTTAGGGTTTTGAACATTTGGGTTTGGCCATTTCTGTCTGGATTAACAACGACTTATGAAAGTTCTCCGTGGAGTGGGAGAGTTGTTAGTTTGTACACCTTATCTGGGACCACACATGTGAAGTCCTAAAGCACTGACCTAGAGGCCGTGAAAAATATTGTTATTTTAATTATCAAGCAGGATCAAAAATTTGCAGCTGTCAGAGTGTGACCAGAACTCCAGTACATGCTTCAGCAGGGGGCATGTACGGCTTTAGAGCAGGCTGCTGGAGGAGAGTCATGAGTCGCTTCAGACATAATTCTTCTGTCCACTCCGTCTCTTCTGAGGCTGGGGACTCAGCTTGTCTCCCTGGATATCACCTAGCTCAGCTCTGGGTGCCGAATCCTGCTTTCATGCTTTCTAGATGTGAACACTAGTCTGGCTGAATTTGGAAAATATGTAACAATATAGAAAAGTATTAAAAAGTTATACTGAAGTGCCCACTAACTAAGTCAGTAATGCTTACATTTTCTTAGCCTAAATGATTTACTTATTTTATATTTATGTAGGTATGTTTATGTGTGTGTACATGTATACATGTATGCCATCATGTTCATGTGGAGGTCAGAGGACAACTTTTGGGAACTGGGTTTTCTCCTTCTAGGATGTGAGTCTGGAGGATCGAACTCAGGTCTTAGGCTTGGCAGCAAGTACTGTTACCCACTGGGCCACAAGGTATTTTTCTTTTTAAGGAAACACTTCAGCACTAATGCTGAATCTTTGTATCCTTCTCCAGTGCTTCCTGCTCCCAGGGGTGGTTTGGAAAGCTGAGGTATAAATCTGTGCTCTCGAATCAATGTTTTGTATTTTACTGAAAGTTTGCATAATGGAGATGATGTAATTGCATGAAGAGAGATAACTCGATGTATCTCTCGGAGCTTTCTTCCCTTTGTCCCGCTTTGAGATCTATCCATGCCCACACATGTATGTCTACTCTCTTCCTAACTGCTGTGAGGTGAAGTGTGTGTATGCCTGTCATGATCACAGATGGGTGTCCTGAAAGTTATAGCTAAAAGCAGGATTGCTTGCTATTAGTGTGTGCGTGTTTTCATTTTACCAGTATGTTCTCTGTCTTTAAGCTTTGCCTACCAGTTCACACAGTTTCTACATCTAAATAATTCTCTTTTCAACTGTCCTAGGGTAGGATAGCTGGGATAGCAAGGCCCCATAGTTTTCTTCAGAAGTCTACACCAGGATGTGTGTGGCTTTTAGATCCTTCCATGACGGAGTTTGCTTCCAGGCTTTGGGCTAGACCTCTGGATCGACAATAAAGACCCTTGTTGTTCAGAGGTGTGTGCTGATTGGGGTCTCTGGACATTGACTATCTGGGTAGGAATTGGTAAATGGCTCCTTTGAGGAAAAAGACAAACAGAAATAAAGAAACTCCAGTGCTAACTAGGAAACTGTTGCCATAATTCAATTTTGCTTTACATAACCTTGTTCCCCAAATGTTAGTAATTTAGCCCTGTTAGCTGTTGGTGCTATTAAATAGTCACCAAATGTTGCAGAGACAGCCCAGCAGAACTCACGAACAGACAAACTATTTTATGACTGTTGTCTCACCTCGAGGGTGGCTCTCTGCATTCTGTTCCAGGTCCCTAGGGCCCCGAGGTAATAACATCTGTAGTTTTTAAAGACCAGCTATGTACCACACCTGTGTATCAACCCCCCCCCCCTTTGGCTGCACATCTGGTTTCCAGGGCCCCACTGGGCACTGAAGACAGAAGCTTGAACACCCTGCTGCTCCCCACCCCATTTTAAGTGATGTTAATTGAGTTCTGGGAAGGTTTAAAATGTGGATTTCTTAGAGAGAAAGGAGATGAAAGGAAAGGAAGAAGAAGAAGAAGGAGGAGGAGGAGGAGGAGGAAAAGGAGCAGGCGGTAAGAAATTGTGCCCAAAACAGAAGTTGAAGCTAAGTGAGCTTCAAACAAATGAGCTCAGAAAAATGAGTACATTTCCGTTTCATGGGCTTGCCTCAATTTACGTCTGGATGGCATCTGATTTCACTTAGAAGATAGAAGATTGCTATTAAATGTTCAAAAAACAATGGGAGGAGGGAGGGCTGTGGAATTAGCTCAGGATGGCAGATCTGGCAACAGAAATGGCTAGCTACTGCCATTTGCCACAGTAACACACGACATGGTGTGACTAAGTAACAAATCAGTGTCTAATAATCAGAAGCGATTACAGATTTGGCCAGTACGAGGTGACAGGCAGTTACTTTAAACTAATGGCTAACTCCTTTCTAGTTTTTCAAGTCCTTGATATAGCCTGAGTTACTATGAACAATGGGTAGGATAAAATAAAGTAGACAAAGCTCTAAAGGGCTTTGCTACAGTGGCTCTAGTTTGGAAAGGTTCCCTGTAGAGAATAAGGTGAGACAGTTATGGGTCCAGTCCATACTCCTCACCTACTGCAGGAATCCCATCTGTCCTTCCTAGTGAGGATTTGCAGCTGCTTCTAGAACACTCGAGGCGAGGCGAGCTCTTTGCATCTGGAGGCAATTCTATTTTCTAGAAAAATTTCCTTCAGGTGGACTGAATGCCTTTCATTACTTGAACCCATTAGTCAAGTTCTCTCCCTGAAAGTCATGCAAAGCAGGTGGACACTTGTTTTCTACAGCTGCACAGATGTAGTGTTGCCTGCTTCTGCCAATCTCC
>JADRCD010180885.1:0-10011 GCA_019843815.1 Montemys delectorum
TGGTAGCCCTGGCATACAGGCTGCTCATTTACTGCTCCCAGAGGGCAGGGATTTTTAGCTTCTTCACCGCCGAGGTGTTTCTAGTACCAAGAAAGATGCCCAGCACATAGTAGGTACACATTGAGTGACTAACTAAGGCTCCCTATAGAAGTGATGTCCTGGGACCTTAACCATCCCTGCGCACAGTGCACACTACACGTCTTACCCATTTTATGCATTTCCATGACACACTGCCCAGTATAAGGCCCTGTTTTTAGTTGATGACCCAATAAAACATCCGCAAATAAATGACTTGCTAAATGCTCAGGAACCAACCTTTCCTTATCTACCAATTCCAAATACCCCATTAAGTGGGTTTTGTTTTGAAGCATCTCATCATGTAGCCCTGGTCTATCTAGAACTCACTATGTAGGGCAGACTGGCTTCTACCTCCTCGGTGCTGACATTGAAAGCATGTGCCACTATACCTGGCTCCTCATTAAGTCTGAACCATTCCATAAAGGATTTTCCTAGAAACAATCAAATGGGCTGAGGGTGAGGGAGGTTAGCATTCTGCCTTGGTTACAACCCCACTGACAAGACAGAACTCCCCCGGCTTGGATCAGAACATGCTACATGGCTTGTAATAGGTAAGGAGTGGATGCACAAACTTTACAAAGTATGGATGAATTTATACCTAGAAAAACATGGTGCGTAGGACCCAATCCACCATGTGTTCACTGACTCTCATCCAACATAATCCTTCCAAAACTCATTTAACATGCACACAATCCTAATAACACTGTCTTCCGCCAGGCAGTGGTGAAGCATGCCTTTAATCCCAGCGCTTGGGAGGCAGGCGGATTTCTGAGTTCGAGGCCAGCCTGGTCTACAGAGTGAGTTCCAGGACAGCCAGGGCGACACAGAGAAACCCTGTCTCGAAAACCAACCAAACAAACAAAATAACACTGTCTTTCTAGAAAGAAGCACAGGTATCCCGAAATGGGCACTTTTCCACCTGCGTTCCTTCCCCCCCCCCCCCCCCAATCCTACACTGTGTCAGGGGGTAGGTGGAATTCAGCTCTGTATACAGAAAGTAGATCTATCTAAGCACCTCCACCAGGGGCCTGAAAGTTCAACTTTCCCGCTACACTGCTTTTTTCTCCTACCAGATTCCTCTGCTCTGCAGCTTGAGAGCCCCCTGCAGGGGTGGGGTGTGCAGGCGAGCTCGAGCTGAGGCCAGCACACAGCAGGGGCTCCACCGACGCCTCCAGGGCACACAGGAAGGAGCTGTCGATCATCCCGCGCTGCTCCAGCCCCAAGCGCAGGCCCCATGGCTCTCAGACCCTTAGCGTACCCTTCCTTCTTCCTCCACTCTCTCCCTACACCCAGCGCTCTCTTCCCCGCCCGCCCTGCGGCGCCCTCACCCATCTCTCTTACCTCCAAGCAGCCCCTGCCGCTCTTGACACAGACCCTCCACTCCAGGAGTGTGGGACCCTTCACTATCCACGCCTCCCATTGGGCGGTGCTCTCAGACGAGGCAGCCAATCAGAGCTGGTAGCGCAGGGCACGCGCCTTCGCGCCTGCGTGTTGAGAGTCAGGCGGGGCTCGGCGAGTTTCTCCACGCAGACACCAGTGCCCGGTAGGCGGTGTCCAGGGCCAGGAAAGGCGCCTGCGCAGTTCTCCGGGGCCGCTCCTTCCCTGCTGTTTGAAAATTCAGCGGAGAAAAAGTGTGCACTCTTATAGAGCGAGGTCACGTAAATGAACCTTGGCGGTGCGAGACCTTGACAGGTATTATCTCGTGGCAGAAGAGACTGAGCGTCTCTGACTGCGTAACTAAAAAGCCAGACACATTTGTACTTTTCCTGGGCTGCCTTAGTTTTTGCTTACACGCAAAGTGGACTGGAATCACACTCCGCTGAAAGGCTTTTGAAGGCATTGAATTTTGTCATCCATGTAAAAAGTATTCGGCTCGGGGCCACATAGAAGCTTTCCTGTTTATAAATACCTTTCCCTTCCTCCAATTCTTTTTGTTTGTTCCTCCAATTCTTTTTGTTTGTTTGTTCTTCGAGACAGGGTTTCTCTGTGGAGCCCTGGCTGTCCTGGAACTCACTCTGTAGACCAGGCTGGCCTCGAACTCAGAAATCCGCCTGCCTCTGCCTTCCGAGTGCTGGGACCTTCCTCCTATTCTGTGTCTGATTCAATAATATTCACACAGAGGACACATACCGTGGACTCCTCCGCCATCCGTTTCATAGGTGGAAAAGCTAGGGCCTAGGAAAGGGAAACAAACAGCCAGCATTGAGCCAGAGCTTCCCGCACAGGTCTCCCGCCCCGTAGGGAGACAATTCCGGGGGTGGAAACCAGTCCTAAAAGAGACCTGTCTTAGGCACGTGCTGGCCCTGACCTTGAGTCACCTAAGTGGGGAGGAGGAGCGACCGTCACGCTCAGGGCCTCATGTAGGGGACATGTGACAGGATTGCTCTCATAGGTGCAGGTTAGGGGAGCATCAGGGTGACTCCGGGACTCAAGTGGGCACAGAAGCAACTGTAGAAAGGCTGTTCTAAACGTGGGTGTCTATGATAGGAGGTGCCGACGGACGTCTTCGGAATGTGCACACAGGGGTGACGAGGTTATTGCGATTTGGGAAGAGGTGTCATTCTGCTGCTTGCGACTGGAGAATTTATAAATTGGGGCTGGGAGCTGTCTGAGGAAGAATTTCCATATAGAATCTGAGACAGCAGAGTTGAATTGTAGGTTCCTGGTATTACAAGTCCTGGTGATGAGCCTTGAGCGCTACTGGAAGTCGGGACCCTCGTGACTGGTCTACTTTGCCCTGGCAGCCGGTGGCGCTGGTAATGTGGGTGTCTAGGTCGTGATCAGGAGGAAGATGTAGTCTGTGGGATGAGTAATTCCACCAGGTCGTGTCTTAGGATTCAGGGGACACACAACCGAGCCTTCAACCACCATCAAAAGCAAGATACAGCGAGGCTTTGTTCCTGCGCAAGCGCAGCACGATTGAGTCCGGACGCTTGGGTTAGGGGCGGATCAGGAGTCCTGGAAGGGGTGGGGCTTGGAGGTCTCAATCTGCGCTTGCGCCGTAGGGGCGTGGCGGTCGCACCTGCGCGAGTTGGGCGAAAGAGGAGGAGCGAGGTGACGCAGGCGTAATAATAGAGAAGGTGCCAGAAAGATCCAAAACAAGTGGCTGCGGCCGTCGCCCAGAAGTCATCGGACGCTGGAATCTGGTGAGGATCAGAGAGACCTAAAGGAGACTGGTGGAGGGTGGCTGGAACCACTTGGGTGCAGGGGTGAGGGCAGGACCGATCGCCCTTTCCGCGAGAGGGGTCGGGTTCAGACAGGACCACCTGCGTGGCGTTCAGGATTGTCTAGATCGGTCCCACTTGCAGGGGGCCGAGGGTCACTTTTAAAAGGTATCACTTGGGTGGGATGTTGGAACTAGCTGGAAGGTACTAGTGGACAGAACCCAAGGGCTTCGTCCGGACATTTGCCATCCAAAGTCACCGGGCAGTGGACAAGGTGCCTTGCAATGGGCCATGTAGCTCTTTCGAGCTGATCGCCTAGGTCAGTCGGTGGCAAGTTCGGAACGTACCACCCAGAGAGGGACATCTGGACTTGGCCCTCCGGACTGGTCTGTGGACCGGTGGGGTCTAGCGTCTCGGCCTGTTACTATGGGATCTCGGGCAATACCATTCCTGTCCGTGGGAGGGAGAGAGGCTGAGACCGTTGAGGGTGTGGGGGCGACTCTGCCCGGAGACACCTCGCGGGGCCCACGCGCTGGCCTCTGTGGACCACTGTGTCGCTGACCACGACCTCCTCCCCGCCGTGTGGGTTCTAGGCCCTGGTTCTGAGCTTGTTCCGCACCCCTCCCCTGGGAATGGCGTTGTCCGGGTCGACCCCGGCCCCGAGCTGGGAGGAGGATGAGTGTTTGGATTACTACGGCATGCTGTCGCTTCACCGTATGTTCGAGGTAGTGGGCGGGCAGCTGACCGAGTGCGAACTGGAGCTCCTGGCCTTCCTGCTGGATGAGGCCCCCGGCGCCCCCGGCGGCCTGGCCCGTGCCCGCAGCGGCCTGGAGCTGCTTCTGGAGCTGGAACGCCGCGGGCAGTGCGACGAGAGCAACCTGCGGCTGCTGAGCCAACTCCTGCGCGTGCTCGCCCGTCACGACCTACTGCCACATCTGGCGCGCAAGCGGCGCCGGCCAGGTAGGGTTTGAATAGGAGGTTGCAGAAACACCTTGCTCCCTCTGGGCCCCTCTAGTGCCCTGATAAGGATTCCAGTCTCCCCTATTTCACAGAGAGAAACTCAAAAGTGAGAGGGCATGGCTTAGGTAGGAGTGAGCTTGTGGGATTCGGCCATATCAGTAATGATTGTAGCCACTGTTTGTGGAACTTTTTATGCCAGGCAGAGGTAAACCTTTCATATGATAGGTTTCATAGGAACTGTCACCTGCCAGCCCTCCCCCACCCCCAGGGAAAACAACAGGTTCAGTGAGGATGAGTACTTTGCTGCATGTGAGGCCACAGCGAAGTTACAGCGAAGATGTCAACTCCATGAAACTTGCACTAGTGGAGGAGTCAATTAATAGTAAATAAGGAACTTAGTTTTAGATACGGTCCTAGACTGAGAGGGATAGAGTACCCCAGAATGAGGGGAGGTAACCTAAAATTGGGTAACAACAAAGGAATACTTTCCTAAGAAGATGGCATTTGAAATGGGGTGGGGGACATGAAAAACGTGTCACACGATTAACATATGTAGCAAGGTGGCAAACTTGCCTGGCCTGTCTCCAGGATTGAAGCCCTTGATTCTGGGGTACAAAGGGAGGAGCTGGGAAGGGTCAGGTACCAGGAGCCTGTCTGTAGGTAGGCTGTTGGACTCTTTCTTGAGAGATAGAGTGCAGAGTTTGGGAAGTGGGGAACTGTGAGCTTTCCTGTCCCATATAAGCCTGTGGGATTTGTGTAAGCAGATGGGCACCTCCAGGGATAGGCTGTCTGATTTTGGAAAAAATACTGTCTTGAGTGTCATGCTCTAGAAGCAGAGAGTCCTATTTATATATCGTGGGGCTCCAGAGTGAGCTAGAGATGGGGGGGGGCAAGGGCTATTGCGGGGACCTGGGCTACTGAATGAGTAACCTTGGCAGCTGGAGCTGTTGGCATGGGTTGGACCGCCCCATGAGTACTCTGTCCTGGGAGGCCTTTGAGCGACCTCTGGGCGGGCGGTGCTGGAGGAGGTGTGGTATTTGGGTGTGACCTCTGAGCAACTGGGTCAGGCATCCTGTGGTCCAGGCCTCCTTCCTAGGATGCTGGGCTGGGAGGTAAGGAAGCCAAGAGAGCTTCTTCCGTTCCCTTTCCCCAGTGTCCCCTGAGCGGTACAGCCGTGGCAGTTCCAGCTCGTCTTCCAAGAGGACCGAGGACAGTTGCCGGCGTCAGCGACAGGCGAGCAGTTCTTCTGATCCTCCTCAGAGTCAGTGGGACACAGGTGAGTCTAGACTGTGACTAACCTCCTGCATCCTGGTCCATCAAGGAAATGGCCTGAAGGGTTTGCTATATTTTGCACTGTGCCTTGTGTTTATTATTGCTATCGGGGGAAGAAGAAGCGTGTGTCCTGAAGCAACAGGGTTGTGTCACAGGGACTCACTCAGATAGCATCATGTTATGGCCTGTGACCCAGCAGTCATGGCTGGATATATTCCCGAGGCTTATTTCATGATGAGTGCCTTTAATTTGCTAAATGATTGTATTCTAGTCAGTGCATACACACACATGCACATCTCTGATTTTTATTACGTAAAACTTCAAACATCCAGAGAAGTTAAAAGATAGGACCAAGGGGCTGGAGAGATGGCTTGGTGGTTAAGGGCACGGACTGTTATTCCAGAGGTCAAGGGTTCAATTCCCAGCTCCTACATGGTGATTCACAACTGTCAATATCTGTATGGGATCCAATTGCCTCTTCTGGTATGAAGACAGACATGCAGACAAAACACCCATATACACAATATAAATAAATAAAGCTTAAAAAAAATAAAATAGTACAGAGAATGTCTTCACTTGGATGGCTAACATTCTGTGATATGTGTGTATGTGTAATTCTGAGGTTTTTATTGAACCCTTTGGTAGTAAATTACAGATATCGTTAGATCTGTCTCTGAATTAGCCAGCATAACATGAGAATAAGTTTCCTCCTAAGAAAATGGATATTAGTTCTTTGATCTCTTCATGGTCCATTTTCTGGCCTCTTAACATCTGTGAGGTTTCAGAGTCTTGTTTATATTGTTTGTTGTGTATGCAGTTTAAAAATAATAATTGTTATTTTGATGTGGAGTCTCATTCTGTAGCTGGCCTGGAACTCACTTTGTACCCCAGACTCACCTCTAACTTTAAAGCAGGGGTTTTCAACCTATGGATTGAGACCCCTTCATAGGGGTGGCCTAAGACCACTGGAAAACACAGGCACTTACGTTACAACTCATAACAGCAGCAAAATTGCAGTTAGGAATTTGCACCTAAAGCAGTTCTATGGTTGGGGTGACCACAGCATGAGGAACCGTGTTAGAGGGTCACAGCACTAGGAACCTTGAAACCCACTGACCTCGAGGTAATTCTCCGACTCCCCCTCTCCAGTATTGGAGTTAGAGATGTGAGCTTCTGCGCCCAACTGGCGTTCAGTATTTACCTCTGTAACCTCTGTAGTGTAGAAGCTTCTTTCTTGACAGACAGACAGACAGACAGACAGACCCTCCTTCCTCCCTCTCTCTGTGTGGGGCCGGGCCTCCTGTACACTGACTGCCTCTATACCACCAAACCACAACCGTGTGTGCAGGCTTCCTCCCCAGCCCATAGTCTTCTGGTTTTGACCACCCTATATGGCTGATCAGTGTGTGCAACCTTCTGGCTGTTTCTGGTTGTCATATGACAGTGTCACATGATGGTGTCCCATCTCTTGTCCTCCCCTCTCAGCATCCAGATAAGCACCTTGCCTGTGCCGAAGTTTCCACCATGAACAAGGAAATGCTTATGGTCACATTGGCCGGATTTATATATACCTTGGGGAGAGACTTCTTTGGAGTGTGCAGGAGTATTTGGTGGGCTTACATGTGCAAGTGCGTGCATGCGTGCGTGCGTGCGTGCGTGCGTATGGTGTGTGTGTGTAGGTCCACATTCATGTATGCAAAGGCTAGAAACTGACACCAGGTATTTTCCTAATTCACTCTGTTTACTGAGACAGGGTCTCTGGCTGAACCTGGAGCTTTCTAATAAGGTTAGTCCAGCTGGCCAGCTTGCCCTGGGGGTGCCCCAGTCTCTGCCTCCCCAGCATGGAATTCCAGCTGGGCCTCCCTACCTGCTTCACAGGCATGTGCTGCTTGGCCAGTAGCTCTCCTGCTGTGGTTGGCCGCGTATACGGGAATGCTTTCTAGGGTGCTTTGCCCCCAGTTGTTCCTCCAGGGCATTTAGCATCCTTTTGTGAACCCTGCCTGGACTATTTGCTGTATTCATGTTTGTAACTTGTTTGTTTGTTTGTATGGTAGCTTTTTTAAAACTTAAAACAGGTTCTCAGTTGCCCAGTATCCTCCTGCTTCAGCCTGCCTAGTAACTGGGATTTACTGGCTTGTGCCATGAGACTGGAACAAAGAGTCGTTTTTTAAAATGTGGGAGGTTTTGTTGTTGTTGTTAGTTAGTTAGTTAGTTTAGTTAGTTAGTTATTATTTTTCTGTTTTTTTGTAATACTAGACCATTAAACCAATGGTTTTGTGCATGTTCAGCAGGGGCTTCTATCACTAAACTATGCCCGGACCCTCAACTGGGGAATTTGAGGCAGGAGTTCTACAGTTAAGCTGTTCTGCAGCCCTTTTTCCCTCTCAATTTAACAACAGAGTATCATTAAGTGGCCCTGGCTGGCCTGTAACTCTTGAGATCCACCTGTCTCTGCCTCCCAAGTGCTGGATTTAAAGGCCTGAGTCACCCCACCCCCACCCCTTTGTTTTCTATCTGGTAGGTGGAGTTCTTTCCAGCTTGTCTCCCCTCCCTTCTTTACTTCCAAGTATAACTGTGTAGCTACTTACTATTTACTTTGTAAATAGTCAATTAGTCATTCTTCCCAAGGTTTGGATTGCCTCAGCCCTGTCTTTCGGACATGCGTGCCTCACTCGTTGCCTGCGTTGTGCTCTAAGGTGTTCCAGGGTGTCCCGGACTCACCTTGCACAATCAGTCCCAAAGCCATCTGCTTGTCAAGGATCCTGGCTTCTGTTAGAGACCTCAATCTTAGACACCAAATATCTGTCTTGGGTGTGGAGGGCACCAGCTTCTCTTGGCTGGATGGGAAACCAGATGCCTGCTTTTCAGAGAAAATTCTCACGAGCTAGGTTTGATGCCTCGGCCCACAGTCCCTTGGGCACTCAGGAGGCTGAGGCTTTACTCTTAAGTATGTGTGTGTTTGGGCTTATATACTTAAGTGCTCATCCCTAGGGAATCCAGAGGAAGGTGTCAGATCCACACCCCCCATCTTCCCCAAGAGCTGCAGTTACTCACGGTTGGACCACCTCAGGTGGGCATGCTGGGAACTGAACTCGGGTTTAGCTCAAGAGCAGTGTGCAGGCTAACTGCCGAGCCGTAGCCTACCCCCTGACTGTTTTCTGTTATAGTGAAGGACTTGGCCGTTGATTCTGTGATAGGTTTACTTCCTTTGTTTTACCACAGCAGTGAGGCAACACCACATTTTATCTGTAGGGGCTCATTTGTTCCTAATGTATTCTTTCAGGCTTTGCAACAGAAGTGACATGTAAGGAGTGTTCTGGAGTGTTCTGATTTCTTCTCCTGCACTGTTGCACACTGTATTTTGTTACAGTTTTTCTTCCAGTTTTTGTAAATTTTTCCAGCTCTGCTTTCCTTTAAAATCTTACTACTGTTGTGTGTGTATGTGTGTATCTGTGTCTGTGTGTCTGTCTGTGTGTGTCTGTGGGGGGGGGGAGAGCACACGCTCTCACAGGAGAATGTGTTGGGGATGTTTTATGGCATACATATGGAAGTGAGAGGACAACTTTGTGGATTGGATTCTCTTTCTGGCTTTATGTGCTTCTCTGGATTGAACTCGAGTCACAGGTTTGAGCAGCAAGCTCCTTTACCCACTGAGCCAACTTTACTTTTCTTTTTGATGTTACTTTGGTTTTAAGGCAGGGTTTTGTTATGTAGTCCATACTGGCCTGGAAATCGTTGATTTTTCCTGATTTGCCTTTGTGTGTGTGTGTGTGTGTGTGTGTGTGTGTGTGTGTAAGAACCTTTCAGACAGGGTCTTACTAGGTAGCTCTAGTTTGCCTGAAACTAATTATGTAGCCCATACTTGCCTTGAACTCACAGACATCCACCTGCCTCTGCCTCAGGTGCTGAGGTTAAAGATGTGCACCAGCCACTGGCATGCATTTGTTCTTGTTCTTTGGTTAAATGCAGCCGAGTTTACAGTCACAATGTTCTAAGACAGTGGTTCTCAAACTTCCTAGAGCTTCAACCCTTTAATAGGGTTCCTCCTGTTGTAGTGACTCCCAACTATAAAAATTACAACTTTGTAACTGTAATTTTGCTACTGCTATGGATCGTAATGTGGAATCTATGCTTTCAGATGGTCTTAGGTGACCCCTAGGAAAGGACAGTTTGACATGTGATGGTTGAGAACCCCTGTTCTAAGGTACCTGCCCTACTTCCTTCATCAGAATCCCGGTGGTACCAGTCATGTGGGCAGAGTTCATTTGTGCCGTTTGATTTTATCCTTTGCTTCCCTTCAGTTTATGTTGTGAAGTGTATAAACCAGTTACGTGACAGAGAGCTGAAAGCACCGTAACAGCCAGTCTCAGTTCTTTCTAATGCGTCCTTCCAGGGCCTCCAGCACAAGTGACAAGTGTTTGGAGAGCTCAGGTTTCCTCTCTTAGGCAGAGTGTTTCGAACTGTACACTTACTTTGTCTCCAAGGCTGTTCTGTATTTTGGTTCTAAGGCAAGGTTGCTGTGTAGAGTAGCCTGACC
>JADRCD010180886.1:0-20759 GCA_019843815.1 Montemys delectorum
TATGACAGTTTGACCGAGATGAAATGGAAGTTTAATCTTTTTTATCATCACGCCAAATTCATAGTGCAGGTCAGAGAAACTTTTGCTAAGAGCCCCATAGAGAGGAGGCTTCATGTCTATCTATCCTGCCCCTTGTCACAGGACACCTTTTGTAAATTCTCCCTTGATGGGACTGAATAGCCTGGAGCCATCATTTTAAGGAAGACCACAGTTTCCTTTGTTTCTCTTTGCTATCATACCTCTATTTGCTGCTTCTGTTTGACTCCTTCTGCCTGGAGTGAGCTCACAGGACCACACTCAGACAAATAGAGATGTCTGTGGCAGAGTCAAGAGTCCAGGTCTTTAATGATAGAAGAATCCCTTAGTTCACTTCAGTTTTAACCCTTACAGGCCTAGGCACTTCCCCTTCATCTGGCCTTGCATATCAACCTATTATATATTCTGGAAATCTGAATGAAAGGTGTGAAACTACATAGTCAGCCCTTCATATCTCAGCATTCAGCTAGCTGTAAACAGAAGATACCGATAGTCTGCAATTAGGACACATACAGACTTTTTTTGTCATTATACTCTTAAGCACTGCAGTATGGTAATTATGCACAGAATTTACATTTATTATGTTTTTCCCCCTTGATATGGGGTCTTATGCAGCCCAGGCTAGCCTTGAAATTGCAATGTAGCCTAGGATAACCTTAAACTTCTGGCTATCCTGGGTTATTTTTTGAGTGCTGGAATCAAACCAAGACTTTGTACATGTCAGACAAATATTCTACCAACTAAGCTGTACCCCTAGTTCTTCTCTAGACAAATATTCTACCAACTAAGCTGTACCCCTAGTTCTTCTCTAGGTATGATCAGTAATCTAGAGATAACTTGAAACACATGAGCAGGCCCAGAGACAGCAATTTGTACTTGAGCACTTGGTTAGCACACACAAGGCCCTTAGTTCAATCCCTGGTACTGAAGAGAGGTAGGGAGGAAGGAAGGTTTGAGCAGGATGTGTGTGTGTGATGCTAGGAGGACTGAAAACTTTGTCCTATCTGTGCCTTAAAAACAATAAATGAACAAATAGAAGCATATCATAGATGTGTATGAGATGGAAATATTATGCCATTTCACTTAAAGGACATGAGCATTCAGTGTGTTTGTAGGAGTCCTGGAGCCAACTAAGAGCAACTACAGAAAACTATTGAAGTTCAAGTTAAATGTAGAGGTACCAAGTTAATGTAAGGAGGGGCTTTAGTCTATTTAGAGGCTGTGGACCCTGTAAACAAAATGTGCTGCCTTTTCTATCAAAGGGTTAAATAAAACAAATTTCCATTTGAAACATTGTAACCACCAGTCAGCTCTTGCTGAAGTCAATAGTACATGCTCAAGGTTGTAGCCTGTTCTCAGAAGTTGTACTTTGTTCATTAGGTGTGCCATTTTGAGTTAGCTGGCTGCCTAAGAGTGTGAGACCAAACTCTGAGCACTCAGTCTGAGGCACAGGATCCCTTTGCCTTAGAAATAAAAGCCTTGCAGGACCACTCTGAGGTGGACTTGCCTGCTTGACTTGGCATGGCTACACACCCTTCTGAAGTCCTTTTGCCTTAATGAAATACCTTGGATTGTGCAGTCATTTTCTTGGGACCTAGACCCATTTCTAACATGGTGTTAACATTTCTAACCCAATGTGTTACCTGGGTTTCAGTGTAGTGTGTGAAATTCATAAATACAGTGCATAGAGATATAATACATAGGCAAAATACTGATTTGAATTTATCTTTAAACTCTATTTATTATATCTCCAGCCCCAGGTATTTTTTGAGACAAGATCTCACTACCTAGCTCTGGCTGGTCTAGAACTTGCTATTTAGCCTATACTGGCTTTCAACTCATAGAGATCCATCTGCCTCTGCTAAGATTGAAGGCATGTACTACCATTCCTAGCTTAGAAATTTTTAAGTAAAAAAAAAAAAAATTTTTTTTTGGACTGTGTCAAACAAACTTGTAAGAGCTAGTTTTCAGAAGAAAAAGGATAAAGAGAAATTTATCTTCAGAGTCTCCAAGCATGACATCTCCATAGGCTGTTGTGGAACAAGCCAGAGCAATACTTTTTAGATGAATGATTTCTGTAGCATACATGTCCCGTTTCTATCTTTCTCCCCTTTCCTTTTCTTCTCTCTCTTTATTATCAGTGCTACTTTGCAATATTGCAGCTCAAACTCAGGGCTTATGTATGATAGCTGAGTGCTCTACCACTGAGCTACATCCACAGCCCTGGATGCTTGTACAGGACAACAGATGAGGCTGGGGCGGGGGTTAAAGTGGAATTCTGGAAGTTTCTATACGTTAGAATCTGTTCACTGGAGAACATGAGCCCAGCAAAGTGAAGAGCTTCTTTGGCTAAAATCCTCCCCTAAAAGGGACAGGAAATGACTGTGCTTCTGACCTCTGGACAGCCAAGGAGGAAAGGGAGTGTGGCAGGGCACGTGACAGAGGAGAACGGATAGTGCTTCCTCAGTCTTTCCTGTTAGGACAGACTGGCCAAGACTCTCTACCCTAGCCATTTTGAAGGCAGACCTCAAATGCTCCCAGTTTGGAGGTGTGCTCCCATAGCTCAGAAACAGGCTGTGTTGACCTTTTCATCTGCATTTGTGAGAATGAGGTCCAGGGTGGGTGTGAGGGGTGTGAACTCCTGGATGAGGAATGTGGCTCAGCTAGTAAGGGTGCTTGCCTGATATTGGCTTCAATGATGTTGGGATCTCAATCCTAGCACTTGGTGAGGGCGGGGGCAGTGGGACATGCCTCTTGGAAGGAGAAGACAGAGAATCAGGAGTTCAGGGTCATCCTCAGGTACAGAGAGTTGGAGGGCAGTCTGAGCTACATGATAACCTGTCTCAAAAACAAAGGACAAGAGAACCCAGAATGCCCTCCATATTGAGAATGGACGGGCCAAGTGACTATTTATGAGATGATTACAGGTGATCGTCCCAACTTTGTTAAGTCCCAAGTGTTTTCTAAATTTAAACAGGAAAAAGGAGAGGCTATGCTTAGGTTGCTAAGGAACCACAGAGAAAGTTCCTTAACTCCTCTTTTCTGTGAAATACTCCTCAGAGTAAGGGGAAGAGGAAGTCGGGGAAACAAGGACCATGCAAGGGCTCAGATTGCCTCAAATGAGGTGACACTCACATAGACAGGTTATGTTCTGGGGACACTGTGAGGATTCAGGGAATCAAAGGGTTCTTGCTGCCTGAGCAAGGAACGGTTGGTGGGACTTTCTCCAAGACACTCAGGAGAACTCACTCTCTGCCAAGCATTCTTCTAGTGCTAGGGGAGACTGACCAAGCCCAAACTCCACCCCGAGGGCTCATACAGTCCATGCAGGGTAAGAGCAAGTCTAATCTTTTCTAATTTGCTAACAACAGTGTGGTGCTGAGAACTGCGTAAGGCAGACCCAGTCTTGTTTCATTGAATTTAGTTTCATGGGAAAAACAATAAAAGGGTCATTACATACAGTGAGCCCCCAACAAGGATTCTTGGCCTGATTTAACAAGTATAACAGGGAGTCCCAAGGGTGGGTGGGGTAAATGCCTGAGTTGAAGAGAGCAGCTAGTCTAGGCAGCTGGAGTAACAGAAGGGAAGTGGAACTGCATGTTGAGCACAGATGGGTGTGGTAGGACCCAAGAGACCCAGTAGGAAATAGCCAGCAAATGATGTGGAGCCCGCCCCACTCCCCCATCACAATACAATCTACAGTTAAGGCATCCTAGAACATCAGGTAGGCCTCATAATGAGTCTGAAGTTGAACTTAGCTATGAACTGATAAGTACAGATGTCAATCTGGGGTCAGTGCACTAAATTCAGAACTCTAAAATTAATTATCCTAGACTGGGGACTAAGCAGGTGTGATGGCACAGGCATGGGATCCCAGCACTCCAGAGGTGAACTCAAGAGGATCAGCAAGTTGGAGGTGAGCCTAGGCAAATTCTATTTCACAAAGGAAAAGAGGAGAAAAAAATAAGGAAGGAAGGAAGGAAGGAAGGAAGGAAGAATGAAAGGAAGAGAGAGATAGAGAGAGAGAGAGAGAGAGAGAGAAAGAGAGAGAGAGAAAATGTTCTCATTATTTCTCTCAAGGTAATAAAATACATACCCACACTAACAGATTCTAGCTTGGATAGCCAAGCAAACGTGGAGCTTACTGGGTTCTATGTGAGCCAGAGATTACCCTGACGTGGAGTGGATTCAGAAACAGAAATTGGGTGCATCAGAGTCACTGTGAACAACTCTGGAGGAGCAGGTCTGGTTGGGAAGCCCTCACTGGGAATGACTGCTACCACTAGCTTTCTAGAAAACAAGACTACATCTATGGCAATGGATTTAGTTTCTTTCATTCTTTTTTTTTTTTTTTTTTTAAGATTTATTTATTATTGTAAATAAGTACACTGTAGCTGACTTCAGCCGCACTAGAAGAGGGCGTCAGATCTCATTACGGGTAGCTGTGAGCCACCATGTGGTTGCTGGGATCTGAACTCAGGACCTTTGGAAGAACAGTCGGTGCTCTTACCCGTTGAGCCACCTCTCCAGCCCGGATTTAGTTTCTTGAACTGGGGAACACCTGAGGAGTTTGCCTTGCCACTCCTCCAGGTTATGAGGGATGCTGTCTGTCTCTCTCATCTCTCTGAACTGAATGCCCAATGTGTGTTCAGTGACAGACACTGGAAAGATAGAAGGATGAGTAGGCTTCTGAGGAGCATGTGCTAGCCAAGGTAGCTGAGCACATTATGTGTCAGTATTACCAAACATCAGTCCCTTTCCACTGTGTTGGTGCAACGCCAACTGAAACCCTAGTCTACTGTTCATTGCTGGGCTCTGCTGAACTGAGAAACCAGGCTCAATAAAAGATCATTGTAATATGCTATCCTCTGTTCCAGGAGGGGCAGAGTATCCTGGGAAGGGGAGTGGCTTTGGCCAGGTGGTGATGTTCATGTAGGAGGCAAATATTATGATGTTCATGTAGGAGGCAAATATTACGATGTTCATTTTTAGGAGGATGGCTGCATAAACAGAAGTCACCTATTTAATGGAATATATATAATATGGCCATTAGCCTATCCCTCCCCCCCCAACCACCCTTCATTGTATTTAACTATGAAAGAACCTTCAATACTACTAAATAATATACAGGCCAATATGTAAAGAACACCTCATTTTAAAGTTAAAAAGAATAAAAGTGCTTGGTGTGGTGGCTTGAACCTCAGCACTCCCAGGCTGAGTTTGAGGTCAGCCTAGTCTACATAAAGTTGGAGGAGAGTCAGGATTACATATTGATACCATTGAGGAAAAAAAAAAAGGTTCTCTTTTGGGGCTAGAGAGATGACTCAGCAGGTCAGAGTGCTTTCTGTTCTTCAAGAGGACCTACCTGCTCACAGCCTGGCATTTGCATCTATGGAATGGCTATGGTCTCCAGCCACTCTGGAGGCTGCAGAAGGAGGATCTGGAGTTCAAAGCCAATCTGGACTACACTGGGCTACATTGTGAGAACTTATCACTTAATTCAATACACAGTGACCTGTTCACCAAGACCTGTAGGACTCCAATTGATCGGGGCTGGAACTTTAAGAATCCAGTACACAGAAGCACAACTCCCTAGAGGCAGAGCAGTTGGGGAGACAACAACAGGGAAGGGTAGGAGAAGGTAAAGCACCCAAACAGTGGCAACAGAAAGGACAGAGATCTGCCCAAGTCCCTTGGTCAGAGAGGAGAGTTTACCAAAGATCAGAGGTGAAGACTGGTAGAGGAAGACCATATTTTGTTTCAATTATTACATTTCAAAACTGTAAAATAAAGATTATCCTTAGCTGATGTATCAGTAATTTCTTCTTCTGCCTAAACAACTGTTTTACTAGTAGACTTAGGGGCAATCTGGTGTCTTGGAATAATCTTTATTTTATGCTGGAGAAAATGGTACATGCCTGTAACCCCAGTATCAGGAAGATTGAGACCCAAGAATTCTAAGTTTCAGACCAGCCTGAGCTTCATTGGCAGACTGTCCACCAAGCCAAACTCCTCAAAAAAAGAAAAGGTCTTAAGAGGTTTCAGAAGACTAGCTCTGTTCCCAGCACCCACACTGAGCAGCTCCCATCTGCCAACTCCAGCTCCAAGGGATTCCCTGGTGCCCTCTTCTGGCTTTAGGGGACACTCCCAAACGTATGCATCCTCAAATACAGGTAAATTAAAGACAAAGCAGAGTTCCTAGTTGCTGAAATTTTCTATGGACGGAAAGAGCTGTCTTAATAGCACATGTTGTACAAAGGTAAGAGTCTAGACTCAATTCAGGATCTGGTTTCTTGAGCAGGAGTCCAGGCAAGGGGACTTAAATATTCCAATTCTGAAAAGTGGTCAAGGATGTGAGAAGAACACAAGGCTCCCTTGTGTTCAGTGCTGCAGGCACCACCTGGCACCTGAAGTCCACACTTTAACTGGGTCACTAGAGAGGAACAGCCTGAGGCTTCTGTCCAACAAGTTATATATAAATGAAACAGACACTAGTTCCCCAATACAGGCCTGCACTTTGGCATTTTTACTCTCAGTTCTGACCCTCACACTGAACATTATTTGGAGTTTACCTTTTAACTAGACACGGGGTCGGGACAGCAAGGGAGGAATTAACCATGCAGAATAATAGATAAGAAAGCTTCCCGGGGTAAACATCAGGTGATCCTGATAATGTATGTGTATGTGTGTATATATATATATATATATATACATATATATATATATACACATATTTGGCCGGGCGATGGTGGCGCACGCCTTTAATCCGAGTTCGAGGCCAGCCTGGTCTACAAAGTTGAGTTCCAGGACGGCCAGGGCTATACAGAGAAACCCTGTCTCGAAAAAAACAAAAAAATATGTATATACATAATTCTTATACTATGTCCAAGAACTTATGGTAGGCAATTAGAAAAATCCCCAAAAGATCGTAAACAAAACATTTCCTCATCCCGTTTTTATAATGTATCGATTGGCCAGTTTAGCTCAGTTCTGCCCCAGGCTCACCTCGGAAGAGGCGACTCCGATCTTCTCCGATTCATACATGAGGGACAAGGACCTGCTGGTGCTGGCAGCCGTAGCCTCGGCCCTGCGCAACACCTCCTGTCTCAGGTACTGCTGCCTGTCAATGGGCGCGTCGGGGCCGTCCGGCAGGTCTCGGGCGTCCTTCCACGGCGCCGGCCGGGTGTCTTCGTCTTCCACGTCATCGTCGAAAGGATTATAGCTTTTAGGATAGCCAGACATGGTGCGGGCGACGGCCTGAACCTAAGAAGCAGGAGGGGCAGCTGGGCGAGGAGTCGGTAGCCCAGTGCTGGCCAGCCGACTCACGGTGGCCGCCGCGCGCACTACTTCCGCCAGCACTGCGCTATAGAGCCCCGCCTCCAGAGCCAACCACTCCTCGGAGCCGCAGAGGGGGACCAGGCCCCGCCCAGGTACGGGGGAGGGGGCGGAGACAGACGGTCACGTGGCCAGGAAGTAGGCCGCCTCTGCGCCTGCGCCGTAAGGTCCGGCGGTGGCAGGCCCAGAGCTGCGATCCCAGCGGCCTGCGCCGGGGTGCGCGCTGTGATGGCGGCTGCTGGGGTCCGGGGAGGCGGCGGCGGCAGCAGCAGCGGCTCGGGGTCCACCTCTGGCACCAGCACCTCCCGAGGCTTTTATTTCAACACAGTGCTTTCACTGGCCCGCTCCCTGGCTGTGCAGAGACCTGCATCCTTGGAGAAGGTAGCCTTGCGGACTGACAGGAGGAGGGGCCTGAGGTGGCGAAGCGGCGGGACGCTGCTAGGGTCTGAGAAGGTGGCCTGCGACTAGAGAGGGGCCCCTGAGTAGAGGTGACAGCGAGGTAGGGATGTCGGTGGGAGAGGGTTCTGGTGAAGAGCGGAGTCGAGAAGTCGACAGGACGCTGGGAAGTCTGGGACAGGTGGGAATGGGAGGGCGATGAGCTGTGGGTGGGCAGACTTCAGCTGTGACAATCTCAGGCGCGGGGGCTGTGGCAGCGTCGTGACTGCCCACGAGGGGTGGCAGGATGAGCCAAGGACCAAGAGTCCAATCTGGGCTTTTGGTCCTGATTTTTCGTTTTCATTCAGTGACCTTGGAGAGGTGTCTTTCTCCCGAAATGGGACACCCACGGCCCCTGCACTCTTTTTGCCTTTCCATTGGATTGTGGAGAAGGACAGCTAAAGCACTGTGTCTGGAAGTGCTTTCTGATCTGCAAGCCGCATTATTATTTAAGAGATAGTAGCGTTATACTGGATCAAAAGATGATGAGTTTTGAGAAGATGCAGTGACAGGAGTGTGCAGCGGACTGTTAGTGAACAGAGAACTAAATTCAGGATTGCTTCAGAAGACAGGCCAGTCCTTGTCTTGGAAGATAATAAAAGATATGCTTGGAGCTGGGATGGAAGGTGAACTGGGTGGGTGGTGAAGGGTAGAACCCCAGGATTAAGGAGGCTAACCACTTTCTATTAGCAAAAACAAACAAACAAACAACAACAACGAAAGGATGTTGTGCTAGGAAGAAGACAGATTTTAGTCAGAGTTGAGTTTGGTCCTTTACAATTTCTGTGTGTAGTCTTGAGGAAGAAGCTTCCATGCTCTTAGCCTATTTGCTGACCTATAAAACATGTGAAGCTTTGATGAGTTTATTATATATTAAGGCTAGGTGCAACATGGATGAGCAATAATAGCCAGCTGCTTTTCTCCCAGGAATGTGTGAAGAGACCCAGGACAGTACATTAGCACTGAAGGGAGGGGGTTATCTGTCCGTTTAGCTTTCTGAAAGATGGAAAGAACCTGGGTGACATATGCACCTGCCCACTGACAGGTAAAAGTGGAAAGGCAGAGTGACCTGGTTTTTGACCTTGTAAGTTTTCAAACTTGATTTTATCGCCTACTTGCAAGGTGAACAGGTTCTGGAAGATCTAATGCCAACCTGACTTCTGGCTAAAGAATGAATATTAACCGGACATGGTAGCATGGACCTGTAGTCCGTGCTAACCAGGAACAGCCCAGTAGCTGCAGAGGTGGCTCAGCAGTTGCTGCTCTTTCAGGGAGTTGGTATCTCAGTACCCATGTTTGGCAGCTTAGGACTGCCTGAAGGCAACTCCAGTTTCAGGGCATCAGAAAGTCCTCTTCTGGTGTCCATGGGCACTTGCATGCATGAGCACATGTGAGCACAGATTAATAATAACATTTTAAAAAAGATTTATTTGTTTATTATTATGTAAGTACACTGTAACTGTTTTCAGACACACCAGAAGAGGGCATCCGGCATCCGGTATCCAATCTCATTACAGATGGTTGTGTGCCACTGTGTGGTTGCTGGGATTTGAACTCAGGACCTCTGGAAGAGCAGTCAGTGCTCTTAATCGCTAAGCCAACTCTCCAGCTCTTGTTCTGGCCTGCTCACTCTGCCTCTCTCACTGTAGCTGTCTTCAGACACACCAGAAGAGGGCATCAGATCTTATTATGGATGGTTGTGAGCCATTGTGTGGTTGCTGGGATTTTAACTCCGGACCCCTCTGGAAGAGCAGTCAATGCTCTTAACTGCTGAGCCATCTCTCCAGCTCCCAACATTTTTAAATTTAAAAAAAAAAAAAAAAAAAAAAGATGGTTTAGGAATTGTGGTACAACTTAGGCAACATATCAAGATCCTGACTCAAGGGGGGAAAGGCAGCAGTGTGTGTGTGTGTATGTGTGTGTGTGTGTGTGTGTGTGTAAGAATATGAGTTTGAATGATAAGACCATCTAAATTTACATCCCTTATTACTTGTTTTTTGTTTTATGTGTATGAGTGTTTTGCCTGTACATGTGTTATGCACACCATATGTGTCAGTGCTTACAGAGGTCAGAAGAGGGCCTCATTGGATCCCTTGGAACTGGAATCATGTGAACTGCCACATGGGTGCAGGGAATCAAACCTGAGTCCTCTGGAAGAGCAGCCAGTGCTCTTACAGCTGAGCTATCTGTCCAACCCCTCACCTTTGTTTGTTATATACTATAATGGGCATGTGGAGGTCATAGGACAAACTTGCAGTAACAGTTCTCTCCTCCCACCCTGTGGGTCTCAGAGATTGGACTCAGGTTGTCAAGCTTGACTGCATGTGCCTTTATGAACTGAGCAAACACCTCTTCCCCCCTTCCCCCTTTTGGTGTAGACAGGATCTCACAATATAATTCAATCTCACATGGTTTTTCTGGAACTCCTGAGTAGACTAAGGTAGCCTTTAACTCGCAGAGCTCTACCTCCTTGCTTCTGCTTTCCAAGTGCTGGGGTTGAAGGTGAGTGCCATTACACAAGTACAGCTGGACAAGTCTGTTCCACATGTTGATTCTCTCTTGCAAAAACCAAAAACCAAAACACAAAACAGGTAGGGGTGTTAGGAAGATCAATAAAAAGACACGAATAAAAACCATCCTAGGATGAGCTTGAGAAATATTTCAGCAGTTAAATGTTCTTGCTGTTCTCCCAGAGGATCCAGGTTCAAGTCTCAGCACCCACTCTGTGGCTCACAACTGTCTGTAACCCCAGTTCCAGGGATCTGATGCCCTCTTCTGTTCTCCATGGGTACTGCATGCACATGATACACAGATCCACACATAAGCAAAACATTAGTGCACATAAAATAAAAATAATACACCTTAAAACAACAACAACAAACATGTTTACATTTATTTAGAGAAGTGGGAATTGGAGGAGTCAGAACTTGTGGAAACTGGTTTGCCATCCATCATGTGGGTTCTGGACTCAGGTCTTCAGGCTTGGTGACAAGTGTCTGTACAGTGGCCACTGGTTATCTTGCCAATCTGAACTGGATGATTCTTCAAGTTATTTTATATTATATTATATGTATGAATGTTTGGGTTGCATATATGCTTGTGTATCACTTGTATGGTGTGTCCATGGAGGCCAGAAGAAGGCATTAGAATCCCTGGAGCTAGTACTATAGGTGTTTATGAGCCACTTTGTGTATGGGGGACTCAAATCCAGGTTTTCTGGAAGGAAGACCAGTCTTTACCTCTAACATCTAATCCATCCCTCCACCTCCTGAAGTGGATGATTCTTAAGATTGTCCTGGATCTCTAACAGTAATAGCTTTCTTTTTTATTCAGCAACTGAGAAGTGCACTTTGAACTCAACTTGTTTCTTATTCCTCCTTAGTCACAAAAAACATGGCAAGGTGAGTAAGACGATAGACACAGACATACACACTAGATAAATGTAAAGAAAAAATTAAAAGTACATTATGGAAACCCTGGATGTAGGTCAGTGGTAGTATGCTTGGTAGAGCACTTCTTGCTTATCATTAATAAGACACTCGATTCGATTCCCACTAACCAAATCAGTGCAAACCAAGACCTTGATATTTTTTCATTGTAACTTTGTTAGTTTTGCTTTTTGTCATAATTGTCAAGATCACAGTATAATGTAAAGTTAATTGATACATCCCTTCATTCCCTAAAGACACTTGTTTTGGAAAGTACTTAGAAATCACTTTGTGCAAAAGAGTTAAGAGAACAGATCCAAGGCCACTGTCTTTGTAGGGTTTGCTGTCAGTTTGGCCCATGACTGGTATCTGAGAATTTTGGCTTTGAGCTGCTACTTCTATTCCCTATTTGATAAGCATGGTTTGTTGTGCCTAAAGTCTCTGTGTATGGTATATGATTGGTGTAAAATATCTTCTTTTCTTCTGGAGATCTGCTTGATAGTTGCTAGGCAAATGATGACTATGTGACTAACCAGAAAAATCAGGACCAGACAGAGAAACCCTGTCTTCAAAAACCAGAATCAAAATAAATAAAATAAAATAAAATAAAATAAAATAAAAACCATTACATGTGTGGGAATTTTGCCTGCATGCATGTTTATGCAACACATTTATGCCTGGTGCATGTGGAGGCCACAAGAGGCCTTCAATACTATGGAACTGAAGTTGCAGATGCTTGTAAGCTGCCATGTATCTGCTGGGATTTGAACCCACATCCTCTGGAAGAGTAGCCAATAGTTTTAACCACTAATTCATGTCCAGCTTCAGTGAGGCATGGGTTTCTTTTCATGGTCTCCTATTAAATTTAAAAAGTTGGATTACCAGTTTCTTGGGCAGCTTCTTTAACTGGCACCTGAGGCACCTTAATAACACACATTTGTCCCTCTGTATGCCACAGTTATATTAATTTCCTCTACCCTAATCCCAAGCTATGAGACCACCCTGAGACTGCTCATTATATTTTTTCTAATTGCTTAAATCACTCATTCAGAAAGCATTTATTGATCTACTACTGTTTACTGGTATGTGGAAGCCCAAGAAAATAAGAAACAGTTCTAATTTGGTGATTTGTCTAACCAGCAGCAAGTCAAACTTACTGTTAGTTCCTATCTACTGAGGTATACTGAGCCTGTCACTCAGACTACTACCATATTCGGGAACTAACCATAAGGCTCTTAGACAAATGTGCTAGGATATGTCCCAAGTGGTAGGATAGCAGGCATGTACAACCAGGCCAGGTCTATACAGTGTTAAGGACAGAACCCAGGGTTTCATCTTTTCTAGGCAAACAAGTACTCTACCAACTGAGCTACATCCTCAGCTCAGAACTCTAAAATAGTTTAAGAATATTTTGATTCCTGTGCGAGCTTTGACTTCTTCTTTATAAGATTTGGGTCTCAAAAATCTTTACCCCCTGGAATTGGAAACCACCATTAAGAATACTTTCTGTGAAGTTCTTTGGGACTAAGTTCTCCTCAGTCCTCTCGCTCTCTAGGAGAAAGATGAGAGGAGGGATAGATAAGAAACAGGCTTTTGGGGCTGGAGAGATGGCTCAGTGGTTAGGAGCACTGACTGCTTTTCCAGAGGTTCTGAGTTCAATTCCTAGCAACCACATGGTGGCTCACAACCATCTGTAATGGGATCTGATGCCCTCTTCTGGTGTGAGTGAAGACAGCTACAGTGTACTCATATACATAATATAAATAAATCTTTAAAGAGAAAGAGAGAAACAGACTTTTCAGTGCTGGAATCCTCAGGGAGGTTAGTTTCCAGGCTCCTGTACTTATGTCTGTCAGCCCAGGAACTTGCTCTAGTTTCCTGGTCTCACCTTTCTTCAGAATGTGGCTGAGTTGCCCCTACCAAATTTCTTCCTGGCTCTGCCTGGCCACGCTTCCACTGCTTCCAGGAAATACAGTGCCCTACTGGTCCATGTCATACCAGTGGGGCCTTCTAATTCTGTGTCACTGAAAGTCCTGGACAAGCTGCAAAGTTGGCAGCTTTTCTTGCCTTGTATTTCTGCCCCTGTCCTCAGGAGGCCTCTTCCAGAGTCCTTTCCTAGGATAATTTCCTAGAATAATTTCTGTTTCTTCAGTTAGAATGCCAGTCTTTAGGATCTTAGCTATTGATCTGCTACTTAATGACACTGAGGTATTAGGGACAGATAGAACTTTCCCTGGTAGACTATGTGCTTGTTAACTTGAGTCTGTAACTGGAGGAATTCATTTATATCTTTCAGAGATCAAGGGCAGTGATAGGGCTCGTATTGTTTTCTCCTATTGGATATTGCAGTCTTGTGCTACTTGCCTAATTATGAAACAGTAGTTTCCTATATTTATCCATTTTCTTAGGATGAGAGATCCAAGTCTCATATCTCTTCATAGCTACAGATAAAAGCTCGAGGGTCAAAAGAGATTTGATTTTATGTAGTTTTAAGGTATGAGTAAGAGTCTGTGAGTATCTATCTGTAGGTGTATTTATCCATTTGTCTACCTTTTATAGAAGAAAGCAATGAAGAAGGGTTTTGTAGGTTTAATATTTATTAAGTTATTACATTTGATATTTACTGTGGAAGTCAACTTGCCTGGAGTTGGTTCTGTGTCTGTGGGTCCTAGGGATTGAACTCAGGTTGTCAGGCTTGGCAGCAACTGTTCTTTAAACAGTAAACAACCTTACTTGCCCATCAGGTCACTTAGGTAAGAGAAGAAGCTGAAGTAAAACTGAGTACTTCCTGTTGTGAGCTCCCTGATTAACAGAGTATTGTCCATGGGAATGGGTGTGCTGGGAATCATATGTACACATGTCTGTGCCAACTCTCCTGTCAGATACTTGAACACTCAAGAAATTGGGGGGTGTCATAGTTAGGGTTTGTATTGCTGTGATGAAACATCGTGACAAAAAGGAAGTTGGGGAGGAGTTTGTCTTACACTTCCATGGCACAGTTCACCCTCAAAGGAATTCAGGACGGGAACTCGAACAGGGCAGAAACCTGGAGGGCAGGAGCTGATGCAGAGGTCACGGAGGGGTGCTGCTTACTGGCCTGCTTCCTCTGGCTTGCTCAGCTTGCTTTCTTGCAAACCCCAGAATCACTAGCACAGGGATGGCACCACCACAATGAGCTGAGCCCTTCTCATCAATCACTAAGAAAATGCCTTTCAGCAGATCATATGGAGGTATCTTCTCAACTGAGGATCCCTCTTTTCAAATAACTCGAGTTTGTGTGTCAAGTTGATCTAGATCAGCCAGTGCAGGGAAGGAAAGCACTTCAATTATGGTTTCTAGCTTTTGACTAATTATATTAAAGCACATATAATACTGCCTGTGTGAAATGTAGAAAAAGGCATGTTAAATTGCAGAAGAAAGTACATCTACCTATAAATGACCATAAGAACATTAACACTTTTAATACATTCATTTATTTATATATATATTTTGTGGACATAATATATGTTTTCATGGCGTATATGTAGAGAACAAAAGACAGTGTTCTAGGGTCAGTTCTTTCTTTCTACCATGTGTGTCTTGAGGAGTTGGGTGCACATTGCCAGACTGGGCAGCAAGTGCCTTTACCCATTGAGCTATCTAACCAGCCTCAAGAGAATATTTTTAATGAAATTTCTGTCTTGGACTATGAATATCATGTCACAGTTACTTTGTCTGTTGTGATGGTTTAAGACACTTAGAAAATGTTAGTTCTCAGTACACCTGAGAAACACAATTGAAAAAACAAACAGGTTTAGCCAGGGTGGTGGTACACACCTCTAATCCTAGTAGACAGATCTCTGTGAGTTAAAGGCCTGCTTGGTCTACATAGTAATGCATAAAACAGAGGCTCTCAACTTTCCTAAGGCTTTACTACAGTTCCAATAAACCTTCCTTCCAATAACCCTTTAATACAGTTCCTCATGGTGTGGTGACCTCTAACCATAAAATCTTTTGTTGCTACTTCATAACTATAATTTTGCTACTGTTGTGAATTGTAATACAAATATTCATATTTTTTGATGGCCTTAGATTACCCCTGTGAAATGGTTATTGGATACCACTCCAGGGGTTTCAACCTATAGGTTGAGAACCACTGGAATAGAGAGGCCCTGTCTTAAAAAAAAAAAAAAAAAAAAAAGGTTTAGCAATGAAACTCATACTACTGGTTCTTTAAGATTAGCTTTTAGTTCCCAGAGAATTGTATCTGTGCAAGGACTATCCCAGAGGTTTCAAGTAACAAAAGTTCTGGAAGCAGTGCTGCTATTGTAGTTTTCTTTTGACCTACATAGTTTACCACAACTTGTTAGGGTCGATTCTCATACGGCTTTTCTGCTCAGTGTCCAGACAGAGAGCTGATGACTTTCTCCTTGCTTTGGTGTTTCTGTAAAGGATCAGGTCAAAGTATTGCTGTAAGTGCTTATTTTTGATTATGTGTAGGGAGGGGATCTGGATATGCATGTGAATACAGTGTAAAGATGCTTCAGGGTGTCAGATACCCTGGAACTGGCGTCACAGGCTGCTGTGAGTCACCTATATATGTGCTGATTATTTACAAAAGGGAAACAAGAATGTGATTTAATTCTATTTACTTAAAATATGTTTTTAAATGTTAACAAATTCAGATAAATTGAAATCATGTAACTTTTCTCATCATAATGCAATAAAACTTAAAAAAAGA
Organism: Montemys delectorum; assembly: GCA_019843815.1. Taxonomy (NCBI): domain Eukaryota; kingdom Metazoa; phylum Chordata; class Mammalia; order Rodentia; family Muridae; genus Montemys; species Montemys delectorum. The sequence goes on from JADRCD010180886.1 coordinate 15,955, forward strand.
TTTAATTATTTATTTTATGTATATGGGTGTTTTCCCTACATTTACATAGTTGTGCTATGTTTGGAGTTATAGATTGTTATGGGTGATTTGATGTGTGGACTTAGAGATGGTTATGGGTGATGTGATATATGGACTCACAAATGGTTATGGGTGATGTGTTGTATGCACTCACAGATAGTGTGGTTGCTGGGAACTGAAGTCAGATCTTCTGCAAGAGCAACAAGTGCTATTAACGACTGAGCCATCCCTCCAGTCTCTCTTTCTTTATTTTAAAGACAGGGTCTTAGGTACGTAACACAGATTAGCCTTAGACTTTCTGTCCTCTAAGCCTCGGCCTCCCTTCTGTTGGGATTATAGATAAGTGCTTGGATTGCAACCTCTCTCTTCTTTGTTGTTTTTTTTTTTCCCAACAGGTTCTGTAAACAATTAAGTTTGTTCTTTGACATTTCCATAGATTTTCATGTATATAATACAGCTTGCCTGTTTTTGCACTCAGTAATTTCAGATACTTGTCATCATACTGGTTTCAAAAGTACTAAATAGAGGCCAAGAGACAGTTCAGCAAGTGAAGTAACTTGTTGCCTGATGCCCTGAGTTTTATACCTGGAACCCACATAAAGTTGGAAGAAGGAGAACTCACTCCACAAATTGTCCTCTGGGCATTGTCCACATGTATACTGCACATGTGTCTGTGTAGTCACAGCATAAACACACACATTAATAATAAATAAAAAGCAAGTGGTGAACTTGGGAAAGGGGTTAGTGGGTGAATGCATGCTGAGAGTGCGCGCGTGCGTGTATGTGTGTGTGTGTGTGTGTGTGTGTACGTGTGTGTGCACGTGTGTGCCTGTGCACCTCCCCTCCCCCTTCTTCTGCAGTGGTCCTGAGATCTAAGTGAGTAGCGGAAATGTCTTATTTAGGTCCTAGCTCTCAGCGGATCTTTTTTCTCAGCATCTTGCACATCTTTGCATTTACCTCTGACTGAAGGAAAAGGTTTCTTTGAGGCTGAGTGTAGCCTTTGTCTGTGGGTATAAACATAGATATTTAGGGGGTAGTTTGATGCTGTGTCAGTTCAGCTGAGCAGCTATCCTATTAGATCTCCCCTGCTCCCAGTGTATATAGAGTTATGGTTACCACAAACTCATAACAGCTCTGTATAATGGTTCTTGGTCCACAGAAGTCAGTAAGGAGGAACTGAACTCATGGAGCCCTACCATATTAGGTACTATGGATCTATTGACAACCAGCACACTTTGGGAGAAGGTGAAGCATACTATCTAGTCATATACCCACTGGTGAGCCCACCAGGCTCTGATGATTAGTTTCAAACTTTTCAACTTTAGACAATAGGCAAAACCAAAGGCTAGTAAATAAGGATAAAGAGATGGAGGCGGAGAGGAGTGTAGAGGAACCACAATATATGGTGTATATGTATGCAAGTGTAAAAGAACAAAATTTACTAGTAAAAAAATTACTTTTTTTTTTTTTTTTTTTTAAAAAAGAGAGAAAAGCAGCCGGGTGGTGGTGGCACACGCCTTTAATCCCAGCACTTGGGAGGCAGAGGCAGGCAGATTTCTAAGTTTGAGGCCAGCCTGGTCTACAGAGTGAGTTCCAGGACAGCCAGGGCTACACAGAGAAACCCTGTCTCGAAAAACCAAAAAAAAAAAAAAAAAAAGGTAGCCAATGAGATGGTTCAGTAGGTAAAGGCGCTTTTTTTTTTTTTTTTAAAAATTAAGATTTATTTATTATTATATGTCAGTACACTCACTGTAGCTGTCTTTAGACATACCAGACAAGAGTGTCTGTTCTCATTATGGATGGTTGCGAGCCACCATGTGGTTGCTGGAATTTGAACTCAGGACCTTCGGAAGAGCAGTCAGTGCTCTTACCCGCTGAGCCATCTCACCTTTACCGGTAAAGGTGCTTATACCAAGTCTCATGACCTGAATTGGATCCTGGCCATTGTCCTAGGGAGGACATATGTAGTAAGAGGAGAGAAGTAACTCTTATGTGCTGTCCTTGACTTTCACATATACAACGTGGCACAAGAGTACCTGTGTGCACACATATACACATACTAAATGTAATGAAAAAAAAAGTTTAGTTATTTTATATGTATGGATGTCTTCCCTGTATGTATACTGGTGCACTACATACGTACTTGATACTCATAGAAGCCAGAAAGGACCCCCTTGGAATAGAGTTGCAGAGAACTGTAAGCTGCCACAGGTAGGCTGAAGTGTGAACCCAAGTCTCCTGGAAGGACAGCAAGTGCTCTTAACTTCTGAGCCATCTCTCTAGCCCCACATGATTTTGGTTTTTTAAAAAGGGGGAAAGGGTGAGGGAGAGGGAGAGAGGGGCAAGGCTGGGGAGTCTATTCATGGGTTACATATGGGTTACATTCAGTGGTTTACAATTGCTGTGTAAGCATGAGGAACCCAAGTGAATGCTTAGAACTCATGTAAAGCTGTTTCTGTGATCCCAGTGAGTCTTGGGTCAGGTGGGAGGTGGGGACAAGAATCAGGTTCACATGCTTGCCTATCAAGCACACTACTGAGTGAGTTCTCTCTCTAGCCCCACCCCCATTATTATTAGAGACAAGGTCTCACAGTGTATTTTCTGCTTACCTTGAATTTAGAGGAGTCCTGTTTTGGCCTTTTAAGTCAGGATCACAAGCATGAGCCACGTGCCCATATTTCTGTCAGTTTCAAGTTACTTCCTTGTTTTTATATTATTGAAATATTATATAGTATTTTCTGTTTTCTTAGCTTTCTCTACCTTTTTTAAAGAGCAAGTCCCATTCTGAGTTTCAGTTTCCAGATGGAGGATAACACCCAGGAAACAAAGGAACAAACAAGCAAACTTATTTTGAGAAGAAAAAATTATTCTTGCTAGGAAGTATAGCCTTTTGAGTGTTTGTTCCATACTTTACAACCAATTTCATGTGTTCCTTTTGTTCTAACAGTTTACCATAGTCCTAATGGGGAACAATACTTACATTGTTTACAATCGTGTAGATTAAATACTCAACACAAGTCTCACTGGAGACAACAAAGGTGTGTGCTTTTCTGGAGACCATAGGTAAGAACTCATTTCTAGGTCTTTATGGCTTCTGGCAGTGGCCATCTAAAACTTAATTCCTTGGTTCATGCTCCCTTCATCTGCAAAAGCAACAATAGTGGGCAGGTTTTCACATCACACGCCAGGCTGACCTTTCTGCCTCTTTTTTTTTTTTCTAAGGCCCATGGGTCTACTCACTGTAAGCCAGAAGAATTCCTTCTCCATTTCAGTCTACAGTTTCTCCTGTGCCGTGTAAAGTTGACACCCACAGAGGCCAAGGACGCAGGTTCTAGCTCCTGGGTAACATAGGCGATGCTAGAACGAAGGGAGAAAGAGACAGGCAGGGGAAGTGGACACCCGTTGGTTCGGGCGCCCTGTCAGGGTCTCTTGGCTGCAAACGCTGGGCCAGCCCTGCGCATCTAGTTGAAAGGAGGCAATGCAGGGTTGTAAGATGTTTTATTATAGAAAGGAGAGAGAAGAGATAGGAAAGTTGAGGCTGGCCATGGCCACGTGGAGAGAGGGGAAGGGAGGAGGATAAAGTACAGATAAGAGTGAGAGGCTAAGAGAGAAGAGAGAGAAGAGGAAGGAGGAGAGAGAGGAGGGGGCAAACAGCCTTATATGGTGGGCTGAGCTACCGGTCTGTGGGGCCAGGCATACCTGGCTGTGGTCAGTTGACCGGTCAAGCCAGAATTCTGGGAGCTTGGGGCATTGTCTGCGTGATAGATAGCACAGGCTAATGGAGTTGGAGGACTCGTGGAGTCACCCATCTGTGTCTGGGAGCGTGTCTCCACTGTTCGTCCCTTGTGTAATCTTTCATTGGGTCTTCAGAAGTTAAGACTCGCTCAACCAAAACACAGACTGCTTTTCACGGCTCAACAAATACACCTTTGAGGGGAAATATAATTAAAAGTAGGGCCTTCCAAATCAAGAACACCTGTAAAGATAGTGGAGCCAGAAAATTCCCTTCCCCCCCCCCCCCATGGTAGGGATTGAACCTAAGAGGATCGATGCATGCTAGGCAAGTGCTTGACCACTGAACTAAAACCACAGCCCTTTCCTTTTTAATTGAATACACATTAAACTAGAATGTGAACTGTATCACAGGTACGGTGCTAAGAGATTACAAAACAAAGAAATCTCACACTTTATGTGGTCATGTAGGTGTAACCTGTGGTATGTATGTGTTCCTTAAGTAAGAGGACTTACCTGGTAATGGGGGGTGACTGTGTTACCTAGTTGGTTTTGTCTGGAGCAATAAACAAGATCCTCCTAACTTTATGATAGAAGGTTATTCTGCACTTTGGGATGCTGTGGACATTTCTTACCTTTACACAGAAACTGGAATGCCAAGAAATGGCTCCCTGAGAAAGACATTCCTAGATCAAAGACTTGTCTAGTCCTCTAAACATTTGTGTACATTTCAAAGAAAAGAGGAGTTACGTATAGCTGCAGATTTAATTCATTCATTCATTAACTTGGAGGCATGGTCTCTTTATGTAGCTCTGGCTCTCCTGAAACTCACTTTGTAGACCAGGCTGGCCTCCAACCCATAGATTTCCTCCTGCCTCTGCCTCTGGAGTGCTAGGAGTAAGGGTTGGTTGCACGCAGCAAGTTGCAGATTTTCTAAAGTAAATAAAATACTAAAGATGGAGAGAAGCACCTTTGCTTCTTTCTCTTCTCCTTTCCTTTCCTTTCCTTTCCTTTCCTTTCCTTTCCTTTCCTTTCCTTTCCTTTCCTTTCCTTTC
>JADRCD010180891.1:0-14191 GCA_019843815.1 Montemys delectorum
AATGGTCTTGAGTTTAATTCCCAGCAACCACAAGGTGGCTCTCAGCAATCTGTAATGGGATCTGAAGCTCTCTTCTAGTGTCTGAAGACAGTGAGAATGTACTCACATACATAAAATATACAAATTTAAAGAAAAAGAAATAAATAAAGAAAAATGGAGCTTTGGGGTAGACTGAGACACACGGAGCCATTTATATCCAATTGAGTATATGAAACCACAAGATCTTCAAATGAAGAAAGAACAAAGGGACAATAGGAAGCATGTGTTGAAAAGCAGAGTCAGGTACAAAAGGGAAACATCTCCCTGCAGAGCTCCTGCATGAGTTCAGTGAACTATCTTAAGACTATAGCTTTTCAATTGTGATTACAATTGATAATACTAACATTCTTTCTGATATTAAAATGCTCTTTATATTATATTTCCTCCTCTTCCTTTCCCTTCTTTTCCTCTTCCCACTGAAATCAAGCAGTTTAACAGAAACTGGAAAACACTTAGAAGCCAGATGCATGCTCAAACCTTCATTCTTGAAATAAGTGCTTACATAAGTTCTTAAACACATTTTACTAAGAGTAAGTCAGTTTACTCTTTTCTTGTTCAGAATACAAGAAATGATCCAGAAATGTTATTAAAACACTGAACAAAGATAATTTCATTTCAGAAAATATAGCTTCTTTATTTCCTCACCATTAGCTAATATTAATTCTGTAAAACTATATAACTATTCAGTAAGAGAGATGACAAGTAAACACTTTCAAATTTTTAATGAAGCCTGTATTGTCACCCTGATACAAAAACAAAAGTAAGGACAAAAAAAAAAAAGAAAAAAAAAAAAGGAAAACTACATGTTATTTCACTAATGGATATAGTTGCAAGGATTCTTTATAAAAAAAAAAAACTTTACGGTTGATTCTAGTAGAAGCACACACAGACAGACAGAGAAAGAGACAGACAGACAGACAGACAGACAGACAGACAGACAGACAGACAGTGAAAGAGAGAGAGAGATGTAGCCTTGCCTGTGCTGGAACTCACTCTGTAGACCAGGCTGGCCTCGAACTCAAAAATCTAACTACCTCTGCCTCCCAAGTGCTGGGATTAAAGGCATGTGCCACCACCGCCTGGCTTAATTCTAAGTTATCAAAAAGAGCTATACTAACACAAAAGCAGGGCACTGATGTAATAACAATCATATATTGTTCTGTGAAATAAAAATGATGGTCCGAATATAATTTCATGCACAACTGACTGTGAGATTCCACGATTCACTGAAGAATAACACCCCAGACTCCAACACTGTGTAAATGCATAGAGTGTTTATTCTGCAGAAGTCCCTCCTGCTGGGGTCTCCCCATTACCCAGACAGAGAGACCAGGAAGTGAGCTCTCAGGCCTGACTTAAAGCACAGTAGGGAATCCTGGGGTGGGCGGGGACCTCTATGCTAATCTGTTGGTCCCATCTCCATGCACATTCTATGACTGGGGTGTAGGTCAGGAGACTTGCTGGGGAGGTCTGGGATCTGGGACTCGGGAAGTATCTGAGGAAGTCTGGAAATCGCTGCTGACCCACTGTGCTGTCTTCTGCCCAGGTGGCTGGGACATTCCATTTCCTGGGCGTGAAGGCTGGAGCCTGGTGTGTTTCCTGTTAGTAATTGGGGCCTGACCATGATTGACAGCGGCTGTGGGCAAGGCCTGGGATGTTTCCTGTCTGCAGGAGTCAATTCCATAGATGGAAAGATCACAGGCTGCAATTACCCAGCCGGATGCGGTGTGCCTGGACAGAGCCTCAGGAGGGGACAGGGACACTGTTGTGGGGCTATTTCATCCCCGCCATCCCCTACCGCAGCTCCTTTCATTCCTGCCACCCCCTGACTCGGATTCCCCAATCCCACCATGAGCCTGCTTTACCTCCTCCATCGCCCTGTCTCAGCTCCTGGCTGCCAAGCCCATCTCTAACACATTTAATTTTGAGCCAAAGCAGGGTTGGAACAGGGTGCTGAGAGCAAGGGAACAGTGAGTGATAAGACCCAGGCTCCGCCCATCCACAGTGACTGACAGGAGCTGGGCTCTGCCCTCTGTCACAGTGACTGACAGGAGCCAGACCCCACCCTCTGTCACAGTGGCTGATAGGAGACAGGATCTGCCCTCTGTCACAGTGATTGACTGGAGCTGGACCCGTCCTGTTGGGCTGCAGCTTGGCTACAGGCCCTGTAATCTGTGGAATCCATTTCTCTCCTTTCTCCCTGTTCTCTCAAAGTAGGTCTCCTCTCACATTCCCCCATGGTTATGAGATTTTAAGACCAGAGGAAATATGTGTTCTCCAATTGCTATGACACACAGTTTGAGAAACATTGATTTACAGTAAGCCTTGCCCTAGAGATCAGGCTCGGAATCAATTGTAGGCTTCCTCAATTCCCCATCAATAATGAATACCTTATTTTTTTTTAAAGAGTCATAGCTTGAATATACATCTTTAAAAATCATTTTATTCATTTACATTTCAAATGATATTTCCCTTCTAGTTTATCCCCCTAGAAACCCCCATCCCATCCCCTCTCCTCCACCTCACCTTGCCTCTGTGAGATTACTCCTCCACCCATTCACCCCTCCCACTTCACTCCTCTAGCATCTCCCTACACTGGGGTATCAAACTTCCCTCCCCTTCCACTGATGTCAGATAAGGTCATCCTCTGCTACATATGTATATGGAGTCCAGGCTCACTTCGTGTGTACACTGTAGTTTGTGGTTCAATCCCTGGAAACTCTGGTCTGTCCAGGTAGAGGGAAATGCTGGAGGATGCTGAGAAAGAGGTCTACCCTATGGGAAGACAATCAGTCTCAACTAACCAGGACCCATGAGATCTCTCAGACACTGAGCCACAAACCAGGCACAATAACAGTGCTGGTCCCAGGGCCCTGACACATACTCAGCAAAGGACTGACAAGTCTGTCTTCAGTGGGAGAAGAGGCACCCAACCCTTAAGAGACTTGAGGCCTCAGGGAATAGGGAGATCTGGCAGGAGGTGGTCGGGACATCTTCCTGGAGACATCAGGAGTGGGTCTGGGACAAGAAACTGTGTGAGGGCTGACAGGGATTGGAGCAATGACTGGACTGTAAAAATTAAAAGTAATAAAAAAAGTAAAAATCAACTTTCTAATGAAAGTACATATTTTAAGGTCAAAGCGGCTCATTTCTAATGTAAAATAAAATTTATTCTGTGGAGATAAATTTATATATAACAATCTTAATATAAAATAATCAACAATGATATAAAACTCTCAAAACATAATCAACAATGATATATGCGTATATGTATATATAAATATATTCAAACATGTATCCATATATGTATTTCTACATAAATACTGTCAAAAACTCAAACTGCAATCCAAGAACTGATAATGTTGAAACCATTAGAACATAAATCAGTCAACATCACTTGGAAAAGAAAGACCACAGACCACGCCATATCCAGACAGGTTAGAAAAACCAAATACTGTGGACTGGGTCCACAGAAGGTTTGTTAAATATAAAATCCTCAGTGAGGAAATGCATAACTTGTGTTGGTATTCATGCCAGCGGATGAAATGCTATACAATGACAACTGCAGCCTTCTGATTGCCCGCTGATTACCAGTTACATCAGGGCAAAGTCATAATTTATCCTCAATGTTTTTACATGATATGAGAACTTAGCTAACTCATGGGAATCACAAGCACATACACAGATCCCAAGAACTCATTCAGCCTATGCCTGTTGTCTTCAAGTCTGCACAGAATCCTGTTTCTCAACATGACTCTTATTCCACTTCACATTCTTGACATTAGATTTTTGGAAGTTATTCATGGAAAAAGATTTGCTTTTGTCAGCTTTTTTTCATCATGTGAGGCAAGCATCCATAAAACCTGCTCCGTGAACCAAGTGCTTAGATGTCTTGAAACCAGAACTATGCAGAGTGTTGGGGGAACCGTAATTGAACAGGTAGGGGAAACTCCTCTGAACCACTGCGAGTGGGTGTTGATTTATTTATTTTCTGATTCTATTTGGGAAGTCTCTCTACTAATGTAGAGAAATATTCTTGAACTGTATGCAGTACACATGTGGTGGGAGATGTCTGAAACGGCAATGCATTTAACTTACAAGCCTAAGACTTGGGATTGAAACCCCAACAAGTCAGAGGGAATGGCAAGCCTCTGTCAGAACCACTATAGACAGTACAAGTGGAGACCAGAGAATGGTTGGAAACTCTAGTGCCAGAGATACTGTTGTATAAAGCTGCCAATAAGAAGGACTCTGTCTAAAAGCAAGAAATAACCCAAGAATTAACAGCAAAGTATTCTAGTATCAACTTATGCTATGGAACTAAGGAAATACAGACAAAAAATCACACACAAACACACACACACACACACACACACACACAAAATTAAAAAAAAAAAACATAAAAAATGGTAGTCCACAAATTGCATTTTATATCTTCATTCATTGGGTAAATACAATTTAGTAGCTTCATTCTTCTCTGTTTGCAGATGACACACTGAGGCTGAGACCCTACCTGCTCTGCTGAGGTTGTTCCATAGTGTAGTTAGATTTGTGGTAATTCCTCAGGTGACGATGGTATGTGGATGATTGGCGGAAGCTACGCTTACATGGGGAACAGGTATAAGGCTTTTCTCCTGTGTGAATCCTCTCATGAACCTTAAGGTTGGTCTTGAGGCTGAAGGACTTTTTGCATGTACTGCATATAAAAGGCTTCTCTGGCTTGTGTATGACCTCATGATTTCGGCGGTCAGAGACTCATTTGAATATTTTCTGACAGGTGACGTGGACCAATCCCTTCTTATTCTGGTGAGTTCTCTGGTGGGATGAGAGGTTACAGGCATATCTGAAACTCCTAGGACATTCTTCACACTCGTATAGTTTGGGATCACTACAGAATCTCTTTTGATGACTTTCACATGGTGAGTTTACCTCATGATTCTTACAAAGAAAGACAGGCTCAGAGGTAGGCTGCTCTGGTCTGGAGCGGGACCTTGGGACCTCCTGATGGTCTTTTGCAGAAAAAGATTCCCCAAGTGACTCCTGCAGGGATGTGGATGTTCCTTGACTTGGTCTTCTAGAATCCTGAGGAACCCCATAAGAAACACCTCCCACCTTGGGCTCAGGGTGATACATTCTCTGGTCAGTGGAAAAGGAATCTGTCTTGTTTCTGGGAATATTATCAGCACCATTTACTTGAGTAGCATGCCTGGAAGTGTTATAGCAATCTGTCTTGTCTTCAGAGATGTTTGTTCTGGAGAAATCTATTGGTTCTTCCTCCATGGGGACTTGAGTAGCATGCCTGGAAGTGTTACAGCAATCTTTCTTGTCTCCAGAGATGTTTGTTCTGGAGAAATCTATTGGTTCTTCCTCCATGGGGACTTGAGTAGCATGCCTGGAAGTGTTACAGCAATCTTTCTTGTCTCCAGAGATGTTGGTTCTGGAGAAATCTATTGTTTCTTCATCCATGGGGACATCTGAAGTAGTAGGAGCACTCAGAAACTCTGCATGATGACTAGAGTTGCCTTGGCTTGCTCTTCTAGCACCCTGAGGGAGTTGCAAAGAAACGCATCACTTTTCATGCTCAGGGCACCCTTCTTTATGGATAAGAAGGGAGTTCATCTCATTTCCGGTACAGCTATCTCGAACATTTACTTCTGTAACATTCTGAGAAGTATTGTATTCATTTTCACTATTTTCTTGTCCTTTGGAAAGAAGAAAATCTATGAAAATATACCCACAAAAGGATCCCCTCAGAACATGCCTCTTTTTTTCCAGGTTACCTACTAACCTGTGGCCTCTATCTCTTGTGTGGTGTCTATCTCTTGTGTGGTGTCTACTGGCATCCTTGCATTCTCTGGTGTTGGCCTTGTTGCAGATTGCTGTTGTTTCAAAAGCTTGATGACTTCTTTTAATGACATGTTTTCAGAAAAGAGAGCTTCCTGTCCTTGCATGGAGACATGGACCTGTAAACAAATCCAGGCTCCCCTTATGCATGAGTTTATGGATTGCACTCACCTACCCACTACCTCTAGAACAGGAAGATTGGACTATGGATTAGCTCATTTGTCTAGACTTTATGTCTAATGATCTTTTCCTGGTACTCACAAATTCTGATGTCTAAAGTCACTATAGATACTGTGTTTTCAAATGTTGAGTCACTGTCCCTAGAGAAACACAAAGTTAGGTTCCTGTGAGCTCTGGCCACCATAGTTTCTTTAATGGGTCAACACATTGAAGGAGGATAAACCTTCCTTAAAGTGGCCATTCCATGTTTCCACATTGGCTTAATTTTACCTGATTTTTTTTCTGATTTTGTCTTTACTTACATGTCATATGATGTCTCCTTTCCCAATTTCCCCTCCAAAAAGAAGAAAAAACAAAACAAAACAAAAAAACAACAACAAACCCCTGTTGCCTCCTCCCTCCCCCTGCTTCCTACCTCACCCTCTCCCACTTATTGGCCCTGACATTCCCCTACACTGGGGCACAGAACCTTACTTCTTAAAAGGGGAACAAAATACCCACAGAAGGAGTTGCAGAGACTAACTATGGAGCAGAGACTGAAGGAAGGACAAGCCAGCCTGATAAAGCTGTCTCCTAAGAGGCTCTGACAGTACCTGACTAATACAGAAGTAGAGGCTCACAGCCATCCTTTGAACTGAGCACACAGTCCCTAATGAAGAAGTTAGAGAAAGGACCAAAGGAGCTGAAGGGTTTGCAGCCCCTTAAGACTAACAACAATATAAACTAACTAGTACCCTCAGAACTCCCAAGGACTCAACCACCAACCAAGTGGTACACATGGTGGGATTGATTGATCTGATCTTGTTTTAAGTGTAGTGTCTTAAAGAAACCCAAAGCCTGCTCTCAGGAACATGCTGGATACTGTGGGAGCAGTATAATTAATATGTCCTTTCAATCATGAAATTTTAAAGCTAAAATAAAACTCAAAGAGTATATGCTGTATAATACTTAACTTGCAAAGTGCCGTCAAAACATTTAACCTAGTTTAATCCCAGCACTTATGAGGTAGAGTAAGGCAGATTTCTGAGTTCTAGGCCAGCCTGGTCTACAGAGTAACTTTCAAAACAGCCAGGGCTATACAGAGAAACCCTGTCTTGAAAAATACAAAGACAAACAAACAAACAAACAAACCCACAAAAAACAAACATTTAACCTAGCCCTTGAGAAGCAGAGGGAGGGTAATTCCTCTGATTCTAAGGCCAAGGAGGACTATCTAAGGAAGCCAGGTTGCAAATCACAAATACAATCAAGCAAGCAACCAATAAATGAACCAAAAAAAAATCCAAACAAAATATCTGGAATAATACGAAGCATTTTAAATTGATGTGAAGGAATGTGTGTATGATATGATTGAATATTTTCAGCTACTTCACCATTTCTATCAGTGACTAAAATTATGTGAATCACAGCTTTGACAAAACATCCAAGATAATTAAATCTATATTAAGTTTGTCCAAATTGGAATGTTTGGACTGAACCATGATTACTCAAAGAAATTCTTATGAGTATGGCACTATTTGTATATATGTACCAACCATATTTAAATATCAGAATTTTACCATTCTGACACTTCAGTTTTTTAGACAGAGGATCAATGATGTGTAATAGCCAATTTGGGAATCCATCTAGTCAATTTGTTCCCAAATTTTTGACACACAGTTCAGGGATCACAGGCTAGCACTCTGAACCTTGTTTTTAAGTGTGTGGGGCAGGATCTAACACACTCTTCATGAATACAAAGTAAGCACCTCCAATAACAAGCTGTGTGTCACACCCACCTTATCTCCTCCATATCCTTACCATCTTCCCCAGGTCAATTCTCTAGTCTCTTTGCTAATGTGTAAATACACTAGATTTAGTAATGCACATCAAACCTAATTGACAGGTTCCTTTCTGCTGTTCTCATGGTAATTTGAGGCAATTATTTTTCTTCAGTATAAATATTTTCATTAGAGAATATATCTCATTTATATAAAACAACATACATAAGCAATCAAAGAACAAAAGGAAACAAAACAAATAAGACCCCCTACTTTCCCCCAAACCCAAATGATTCTGCTTTTCCTTCCAATTAATGCTCCCAGGAACTCACCATAACAGGAGGCCTCAAGCATTCATCACTCAGATTCTTCATGAATCTCCTCATGTTTCTGTCACTGGATTTCCACTTCTCTTCCAAAGCACGGTTGTCCTTACAGTGTTCAATGAGGCGAAACTGTTCAAAGACCAGTTGAGAAATCATCTGCTCCTTGGTATGCTTTTCTGGCTGCAACCATGATTTGAATATCTCCCAAGACTTTGCAGCTCCTGCTTTGCCTGGGAGTGATTGTTGCTTGGGGAAAACTTGAACTGAGCACTTGGTGAGTTAGAGATGTCTCCTGCCTGCTGCACACCAGAACTATGAGTTGGAATAAACTCTAAATTGTCGGTCTGAAGGTCTTTTGCTGGTGTCTTGTTATTAAAGGATTCTCTGAAGTGTGAAGTCATTGTAGTGACAATGGTCAGAAAGATTCAACTTTAGCAGATTAGTATCTCTTGTGTGACTTTAAGAACAATGCTAACAGTTGATGAATGTAGTGTAAAATCTGTGAATTTAAAAAAGGAAGAAACACATAATTAATGTTAAAACAAAGAAACATAAAACCAGCTGAGATTTGTGTCACAGATGGTTTTATGGGTTCCTGACAGTAAATGTTTCAATGTAGTCCTACAAACCTGCATGCAGGGAAGTGGAAATGGACAAAACACGCAAAAAGAGGTAGAAAAAACTTGACTAGGTAACACAAGTTTCCTGTGTCTAGGACAGATAGAACTGTCATAAGATCATAAAAACACATCAATGCCACCAGTTCTAACCTTGAAAAAGGTGTTGCATTCTAAAGTATCAGAAAATACCTTTTTCATAAGAAAATATTTAAAATGAATGGCAAGTAACATTAATTCACAGAGAAGCAAACAAATATTCCTACACATGTCTTGATGGTTACCAACCTAGAGTTTCCTTTAGAGTTTACAAAAGCAACCACCTGATCTTGATTGTTTCCAAAAGACAATAATCAACTACTGAGATGCACCCATAATTTTGATGAAGATTCTCCTATGTTCACAAATAATAATACACACACAAACACACACACACACACACAAACACACACACACACACAGACACACACTTGAGACCACTAAGAAGGCAAGTCTACCTATTCCTTAACCTCACCTCTTTCTCCAGTGAACTTTACGGGTGATTCCAAGAAGTTCTGGGCGGCCGTGTGTGTCCCAGCCTTGGCTCTGCTGCATCTGAGGTTCTGTTAGAACTGGATTCCTTTTATAGTGCCTGGCTTCAGTGAGTGAGTTAATGATGATTGACTTCACAATGTGATTCAATCATACCTCCTGTGCGTGAGTGGGGCAGATTACCATTTTATTCATAGTACTTAAAGTAATAAAGGTTGAGTCAGGAGAGTCCCTAGACCCAGCACTGCCTATTAGCCCAGGAGTTCAGAGGTCAATCTGACCTAAGGGAACAGATAAGGCCAAAAAAGGGGCATCAAATACAAGCAAGCAAACAAAATAGTGGAAAGACATCTTTTCCTGCTGATTGAATCACATGAAGAATCCTAAATCAGCCCTGGTTTTGCATCTCTAATGTAATGATTAACGCTTCTGTGGAAGAAGATCATCTCCTAACCAGGGGTTGTAAGTCACTGTAGTGAGTAGAAATAGTACCACATTGAAAAGGAATGCCAAGATTGGCCTTTATCCTCCATGACTTCAGATCCTGTGTTCTCACATAGGAGTCATTTGAAACATATTAAAATTTCCTGGTTTCCAGAGAGACTGGATCCTACGTGCTCCAATGAACTCTGTCAAATCCATGATACTGGAATCAAACAGGGCAGGAAGAATCAAGAAGGTGTCTGTAGCAGAATACAGTAAAGATGGAGGCTGAACTGAACTTATCTCTTTTGGTAGAGAGGGACATGGATTGCCTATTGGAAAAACATGGACATCATGTGAGGACTGAATACTGGAAAGAAATTAAAATTTGTGGCAAAATATGGTGTTCTTTGTTGTTCTCTCTCTGTTTCTATCTCCCTCTCTCTCTCTCATCTGCCTTTTTTTCTTTTTGCAAATGTCTATATGGTATCTTAGTCTGCTCACAATCTCACTAAGTTGTTCAGAATGACCTTACACTACAATCATATAGCTTTTAACTCCTCAGTGCTGACATCCCAGAGTGACCTCACTATGTCACACATCCTTTTTGTTGTTCTGTCTCTGTTTTGTTTTGTTTGATCTTGAGACACTGTCTCCCCAGTTGTGCCTAGATATAATGGCCCTAATGTGTGTATCAGGTTGACCTGAAATTGACACACCCTTGACTCTAATTCCTAAATGGTGAATTTAAAGTAGGATGCCTTTGTGAATGGCTTTCTCCAATCCTGCTAATTGGTAGGTTCAATTGTGACCTCTAAATTCACATGTTGATATTTTATCTCCAAAGATAGAGGTACTATATCAAGGTTGTGCTGAACTTCAGTACAAATCATAGAACCTTAATTACCAACACCTCCAAATAGGCTGGAAAATCAGTGATTACAACCTCTAAAATCGCTAGTCTTTTACATTCACAAAACCAAAAGTTTTCAATGTTTAAACCTCAACCTGCCCTTGCCCTTAAGAAAAAAAAAATACCACATGACAAAGAAAGCACTACAAAATCTTCAAAGAAATTAGTCATTTGTTACAATGATTGACTTACCATGCAAAAAATGTATGATTTGTTTTAACAGCTATTGATGGTGTTCAGTATACTAATGAATTAATGCAATACTAACAGGAAGAACCATTCTGATGAAAGTGTTTTTTCATGAAAACAATAAACATTTTACCTTGTTCACTGCCTTCTTCCAGTATGTGAATTTCAAAGCACACAATTCAATTTAGCCATTAGACAACTTGAAGGGGGTTAATGGATTTAATCCCTGCTACACCCTTAATCCTGGATCAGAAAACAGACGCAGGAGGATCTCTTGAAAGGTGAATTTAAAATAAGGCCTGTACTAGCTAATTAGAGGTTTGAAAAAGCAATAATGGATCGAGCCCAGGCATGCCCAGGCAGGCTTCTAGAAAAACAAGCTGTTAAACATTCCAGGAAATAGTGGGCCAGGCATAGATAGATAAAATATGTCTGGGTGGGCTCAGGCATGCAAGGACATGTCCGGACAAGATGACCCAACTGTAAAATAAACCATCTGGTTCTCTGAGCTATGGTTGGAGGCCAGGCAAGAGCTCTGCTGCCCCAGCACCACCCTTAGGAATTCCCGCTCTGATCTACACGTATTACACTAAATGTTTAAATTAGCCAATCATGTATAGCTATGCTAATTCCTTTGTTCCCCTAGACCCTATTTCCTGTATAAACTCCTGACTTCTGAGCCTCAGGGTCAATTCCTCTGTCTTCTGAGTGACATTTATATGTGTCTGACATTATTTGTGGGCATGAGAGATGTTGCAATTACAAATTTGATGAAATCTCAATGGTATTGTTGTGGGGTAGTCACCAGAGAAGACTGTCTGTCAATGAGTTTAAAGCAATAGAAAGTCATTTTTTAGCCAGCCTGGGACTACACTGTGTGTTCAGAATCCAAACATCCATCTGAGCCATTTTCAGTGTGAGATTTTAAGCACAGAAACCATGCCTTGGGCTGACATACTTCAATTTACAAGAGCAGCTACTGATCAGCAGAACTACCTAAGACAAAATGTAAAATCAATACCTTTAGAGACAGCAGTATCTATTACTGGTTGTCACTTGAATATATCTGGAAGAAAGTACAATCCAGAATTGGAAAGCTCACCTATGACCTTAATCGGGAGGCTGAAAGATAAAAGTTTCTGACCTGGATCTTGACATGGAGATCTTGAGGCATAGTGGCTATGAATCTCAGAAGATTAAGACAGGAAGACCTCAGAGTTCAAGGTCATCTGTGATTAAAGGTGTGGCACACACCTTTAATCCTGGCCACACCTTTTGCTGGAGACCTGCATAAGGACTTTGGAAGAAGAAAGGTTACCTCTGTCTTCTTCACCTGCTTGCCTTGTGGGACTGAGCAACTGCTGGATCCTTGGACTTCCATTCACATCTGCTACTGACCAAAGTTCGGAGTTGGACCACAGACTGTAAGTCATCAACAAAATCCTTTACCATATAGAGACTACCCATAACCTCTGTGACTCTAGCAATCCCTGACTACTACAGAGACTTTCTCAGAACTATGGAACTTGATGGATTGGATTTTTGTTTTAATTATTAGGCGAGCACACCATGCTGTTTATCTGCTGAATTTTATAGTCCGATTGGTACTTCCATCAAGGACTCTGTTGTGCTAAAGTCTTTGGGCCTACTGAGGTCTTGTTACATTCCTCACTTGTTTATGGAATGAGTACAGTGTGTTCATCCTGCTCTAAAGAGGTATCGTTGGCCTTAAGTACCATCAGTTTTACTGAGCTGATATTTAATAAACCCTCTATAGTAAGGCACAAGGGGCCCACAATTACTTCAATCAGAATGAGAATGCCTGGCTCAGTTATGCTGATAGGTCACAGTCCCTTAGTTTCTATTTCTATTTATTATGTGGGTCAGATGACTAAGAATAAACAGAAACAATGGCTGATTTTTGGCTTCCAGGGTTCCTTCCCGTAGTCTGCTTCTAATTTCCCAATTTATTTTAACTCTTTTACTCAAAGGCCATAATCTTTTTCCATGGAAATTTTCAGGAAACCTCACTGTTACAGTCCAAATTTTTG
Organism: Montemys delectorum; assembly: GCA_019843815.1. NCBI lineage: Eukaryota > Metazoa > Chordata > Mammalia > Rodentia > Muridae > Montemys > Montemys delectorum. Next base: position 12,874 of record JADRCD010180891.1, read on the forward strand.
GATTGGAAACTCTGCTGTTTCTACAAAGTCAGGAACCCATCTTGCAAGCTATGCACACAATTGTAAACACTGTATTCCCATACTCAAGTCACACTTTTTTGTTGTTTTTGTTTTTGTTTTTGTTTGGTCATTTGAGACATTCTTTGATTGTAGCACCGATTAGCTAAGCACTCGAGAAAAACAAGCTGTTAAAAGAGATTATTGTTCCTCTGCTTCTCAATGCTGTATTGAAGGACTCAGCAATGATTTCATGGAATTCACAGGCAAACAGATGGAACTACCAAATACCATCCTGGCTAAGGTAATCTGGACACAAAGCAAGACTTATGGTATGCACTCACTGTTATGTGGTTATTAGCCCAAAAGCTCAGAATATCCAAGATACATCCCACAAACTGAATGAAGCGTAAGAAGATGGAACAGCTTAACCATATAGCGACTACCCAGAGTCTCTATGGACTGATGTGTTCGTCATTCTTCAGATGAAAACACAAAGTTAGTTTCCTGTGAGCTTTTGAAGTATAGATGCTTCAATTCTACATAGAAAGGGGGAAATAAATAATCACAGGACGGAGAGAGTGGAAGGGACCTGGGAGTGAGAGAGGAGGAGGAGGAGGATCAGGTATTAGAAGGGACAGGAGAGAAGGACAGAGGGTCAGGAAATTGAGGGGAACTGAAGATAGCCACTACAAAGATCCAGGGAAAGGAGAGACTCCCAGGACTTAATGGGGATGACTTTATCCAAAATAACCAACAAAGGAAAGAGAGAAAATACCCAACAAGTGGTAATGTTTTAATCTAGAGATCAAATTCGTTTGATAGGCATGGCCCCTGGATGAGGGATGGTGCCACTCACCCATCTCAAAATTTTAACCTAGAATGGTTCCTGTCCAAAGGAAAGATATTGACAAAAAAATAGAGACAGAAGGAAAGGCCATCCGAGAATGCCCCACTTAGGGATCCATACCAACTGCAGGCAACAAACCCAGACACTATGGTTGACAAGAAGTGCTTGCTGGCAGGAGTCTGTGATGGCTGGCCCCTGAGAGGCTCTGCATGCACACGACTAAAACAGATGCAGATACAGCCAACCATCAGACTGAGTCCTGGAATTCCAATGAACGAACACAGGAAAGGACTGAAGAAGCTGAAGGTCATTGCAGCACCATAGAAAGAACAATATCAATAATCTAGACAACCCAGAACTCCCAGAGAATAAACCACCAACCGAACAGTATACACGGCAGCAGCTATGGCTTCAAATACATACGTGGCAGAGGATGGCCTTATCTGGGACCAGTGGGAGGAGAGATCCTTG
>JADRCD010180894.1:0-14834 GCA_019843815.1 Montemys delectorum
GGGGGGGGGTCACAGATCAGATATTTACATTATGATTCCTAACAGTAGCAAAATTACAGTTATAAACTAACAACAGAAATAATTTTATGGTTAGGGTCAACACAGCATGAGGAACTACACTAAAGGGTCACAGCATTAGGAAGGCTGAGCGGCACTACTCTAGACACTCATCACCATTATTATTTCTTTAGACTTACTGTGCACTGCTTTGTAATGCTGGTTTTCCCTTTTTGACAACCTCCCCCAACTCCTAATTAGCTTCATGAGCAAAGAAGTACCAAGAAGAAGGCAAAAAGCAAAGATACTAGCTAGTCACAGATTGGATCAGATCAGCAGCTCCCTGGAGATCCAGAATTAGCTCCATTAAAAAAAAAAAAAAAAAAAAAAAAAAAAAAAGTCTTCCAGCCTCCTGTGCATGAGCTGTCCCACAGTGGGAGAGCAGAAAACAAGGACTAAAACCAGCGCAAAGCCAAGCAGGATCCAGACACAACACTCAGAGTTAAATCAATGGGGTATCTCTTTCAGAAAAACTTCCCAAAGTTCCTTTCCATCTGATAAAATTTTATGGAGACTACTTGTCTTAGTGTTTCCATTGCTGTGAAGAGATAGCATGGCCAAGGCAACTATTATAAGGACAACATTTAATTGTGGCTGGCTTACAGATTCAGAGTTCAAGGTGGAAGCCTGGCAGTGTCCAGGCAGGATGGAGCAGGAGGAGCTGAGAGTTCTACATCTTCATCTGAAAGCAGCCAGGAGAGGACTGCCTCTTTCAGGTAGTTAGAAGGAGGGTCTCAAAGCCCACCCCCACAGTGACACACTTCTTCCCACAAGCCACACCTACTCCAACAAGGCCACATCTCCTAACACAGCCACTCCTTGGGCCAACCATATTCAAACCACCACACTACCCTTTGTTCATTTCTCCTTTCTTGCTCCACAACCCAGCTTCATTACTCTGACAGCACAAAACCAGAACCATCTTTCATACTTGGGCAGACTATTGACCATGAATGATGGAGTAGCTGGGGTGTACATATTGCCTTGGAATGGTCCTCTAGATCACCATGATTTTATTTGAATTGGTTTATGATGCTAAGTGATACCTAGAAAGCCAAAGAGCTGAGATCCCAGATCAGCCTGTGGATAGCGAGGCATTTCTTACAGCTAATGTTCAGTTTAGTTTGCTGCCTATTCCCTTGCTTTAACTATGTTTTCATCATGCCTTCGATACTTAATGCCTCAACCTGGCAAGGTTAGTCAGTCAACCTGGGGCCTATGAGGAGGCACTTGGGTCATGGGTATGGAGGATGTAGGTGGATTCTTGTGGAATAGGTAAGCAATCTTGAGCATCTAGCCCTTTGTCCACTCTTATATGTAGCCTATTTTTCTCACCATGAGCTGAAATAGTGTGCAGCCCTCTGCAGGTGTGGCCAGCCTATCCAGCCTCCAGAAATACAAACCAGAATATCTCTCTTGTCCGTTCAGGTTACCCAATCTCCTGCACTCTGTTAAGACTTTGCGGAACTTGGTTTAAAATCAGTAACTTAGCATATGCATGTCCACAATGGTGACAGTTTTAATAAAACTGAATTCAAAGCCTGTGTAGGAATTGAAAGGAATACAGGTCTGTTGTCTCCCTTCTACTTTCAAAATGCTATTTTCTCTTTACCATTGCTTAAGAGATAGGGAACCCCAAAGCAGAAGATGAAGAGGCTGCCGTAGCCATAGCCAATGACTGTGTTTTGTTCCTGCAGTCCTGTGGATGAGGTAGGTCTAGTATATGTGGATTTACTATGGTCCGAAAGGTTGTTGTCCCTCAAAATTCTTAAATTAAAACTTAATCCTTCCGGGTAGGCAGCAGTGAAACTCTGAGTTGCAGGCCAGCCAAGGCTACATGGTAACATGCTGTCTCAAACAGAACAATCCCCAAAGCAGCAATGCTTGGAGATGGGGCATCTGGGAGGTGATAAGGGCATGAGTGAATGGAATGAGAACCCTAATTTTAAAAAAACTGGGATGTATCAGAACCTTAATAAAAGAGGCCTGAGAGAGAACTTTTTCATCACACTAACAGGGTGACCCTCCACCAGCCCTAAAAAGAAAGACAAATTTATCAACTTTGCCTCTGAAAACTGTTTTTGCTATACAGTCATCAGTTTGCAAGGACAGAAATCCAAGGAGTGGATCTTTTTATAGCTAATGATATATACTTAAAAGATCTTTCTCTTCCTATCAGAAAAGATGCTATTCAAACTTTGAAAAAGCAATCAAACCTTTGGGAAGAAGAAAGACTCCTTGCTCCTCTTGAGAAGGCATGGTAACACAACCCTAAAATTACTCATCTGAAGCTGAGCATGGTGGCTCATGGCTGTACTCTTAACACTCAGGATGCTGAGCAGCAAGAACATCTCAAGTTCAAAGACAGCCTAGACTGCATGGTGAGTTCCAGGCCAACCTAAAGTACAGAGTAAGGCTCTGTCTCAAAACAAGAAAATTTTGTGACAATTCCATTCTGCTGATCTATTGTTAGATTAGAAGCTACAAGGCTCTGTTTCCTTAGTATGACAGATGTCTCGATGGCTATCCACCAATAGTTGTATCTCACACGTTGAAGAATCCTATTTACATAGGACTAAGATACATCTCGGAGGAAAGAGGGTCTGCCTAGAGCATGAGGCCTTGGGCTCAATCCCCAGTAGTGCCAAAAGGAAAAGAAACAAAAAAAAACCCAAAAAACAAAAAATAAACAAACAAAAAACCACAAACAGTCCAGTGGATACAAACAGGCAACCCCAGTGGTCATGCAGAAAGGCAGGCACAGTGGTATCCGCCTGTAATCTCAGCACTGGGAGGCAGAGGATGGAGAATGTGGGGTGAAGGGGTGCTCACTGGCCAGCCTGTCTACCAGTCAGTAAATGTGAGGTTCAGTGAGAGATCCTATCTCAGAAACTAAGGTAAAGAACGATAGGAGACATTGGTATTGACCTCTGGCCTTGACAGGCATACCTGCACATACATGGCACACACTCATGTATACAACACATATGTGCAAAAAATTTAAAAATAAAAAAAGGCTGAGTGGTGGTGGTGTACGCCTTTAATCCCAGCACTTAGAAGGCAGAGGCAGGCAGATTTCTGAGTTCGAGGCCAGCATAGTCTACAGAGTGAGTGCCAGGACAACCAGGGCTATACAGAGAAACCTTGTCTCAAAATAAATAAATAAATAAATAAATAAATAAATAAATAAATAAGTAAATAGAATTTTGTGACAACCAGGGTTATACAGAGAAACTTTGTCTCTAAATAAATAAATAAATAAATAAATAAATAAATAAATAGAATTTTGTGTATGTTCCATTATTACAAACTAAGGATGGGTATATTTTTTTCCACTCAAGTCTCAGTTCTCAGTAGAGATTGAGCTCAAGCAGACAAAAGGAAGGTTTGAAACTATGTGGTTCTCCTGTGCTTCATTGTTGCACACTTGAGAGCCCATCGAGGGAAAGAGAGGAAACAGAGTCATTGAAAAGGAGACAACTTCTCTACCGGAAAGCAACCATTTAGGTCAACAACACTTCAGGCACATTTACCTTTTAAATAAGAAATTCCAGTTCCCCCAAACTTCTTAAGACAAAGCTGCATATACTACTAAACAGTTCTCTTACCTTCTTTTTGACATTGAACATTATAGAAATAAATGTAGTTTTAGAACATTCCTCAAAAAAAATAAATAAAAGATTGAGAGATGTCTAAAAGTTAAAGAAACATTAACAAGTGCCTTTTCCAAAAAAGCTTTTTTTTTTATGAAAAAATTTTGGTAGTTTTCAGCTGCTAGAATATTTTATACAGTAACTATGCTGTATTTTTCAAACAAGTTTACCAGAAAGACATTTACATGGTATATTCGAACATGTGGGGCACAGAAAACATAATTCTATTTGGTCCTTATTTTAACATTACCTTTACACCATCTGCTCCTGGATTTTCAGCAAAAATTTTCTTGGTGGTTGTAAATCTTCATCTTTGCTAATGGTTTCTAGAGCTTCTGAAGGCATTGTGCTAGAGTAAGCACAAAGTGAGAGGCACAGGACGACACAGGAGAGCAGGCATTTTATTACATTCCTGCCCCAGATCATTGTTTCTAGGAGGTAACAGCATACATTTTTAATCCTTCTTCTGTTCTTGAGCAATGTAAAGAGAACCATGCCTGACCTAGTTCAGTCTGTTATCACAGTAGCAGTGATAACCTCATTGTGCAAGAGAAATTGGTTATTCTATTATATTTTAAGTCAGTGCTTATTGGGTGGCAAAGCATAATTTATGCCCTTCTCCTTATATGTGAATATTGAACTCTTCTTCAATGTCTAGAACAGGTACTTTTCCTTAAGTTCAAGGCTACAGGCAACATACAGATGAACAATTTTTTTTTTCATATTATAACAGTTCCACTGTGTTATAATGCCACAAAATTGTACCATCTCAGTAATTCAAAGTGAGCTTTAATACATCCTATTTCACATTAATTTATGTCAGTGCAAGTGAGTTAGAAAAAGAATTTTCTAAATCTTGTACCCCCAGGATAAATTAATTCAAGCTAACCAAAATATGCTTACTCCAAAAAATCATATGACTGGTTCATCTAAGAAAGATTCCACACAAGTAAACCTATGTTAAAAATCCAAACTAAGACAGAAAAAAAAATGAGTATGTGAAGAACGAGACACTGTGATTTTATCTCAGAGTAGTAGAGTATGTTGAAGATAAATAATTCAACCTATCCAAGTTCTTGGGCAAATTCAATCCATAGGCATCCAACAGCTTGTCAATAGGCTGTGGATCTGACGATCAGTCTTCAGTTAAAATCCATTAAGTGAATTAAAAACAAATGTAAGACAAATCATGTTAATTTGGTTAGAAAAACAAATATTGTTAAGTGTGTAATGGATGTGTAAAACTTGGGACACAAGAAGACTCTGAACCAAGGAGCTGTAAGCAACATTTCTTCAGAGCCAAGAGAGGAGCCTGCAGTTTCCAGAACTGACACAGCAAGGATACCTTTAATCACATTCTTCCTATTGTGTTCTCTTAGAAACACATTTTAATTTGCCTGAGGAGAAAGGAGAGTCAAAGGTATTCTGAGAGTGTCTGTGGCGTCGACATGGAAAAGCAAATTTTAAATGACAACCTCCCCCTTTGCTTAGCAGATTGCCTCATGATGCAAATGCAAAATCAATTGCTTAATGGTGTAGACAAAATTTTTTTCTCTCTTTAGCCACTTTATGACTCTGCAAATTTGTGGCTGCAACTAATTGTAAATGCAGATCTATGACTGGAGTTCTTTGCAAATGTTGACTTATTGTCAAAGCACAAAGCAGTGTGTTCTGGTAAGTCATATACTTAATTTCTATTTTACTTCAGAGTGGACTTTTTTTTTTTTTTTTTTTTTTTTGGTGGTGGTGGTTGGGGAGTTTTTTGCTTGTTTGTTTTTGTGATAGGGTCTCTCTGTGTATTCGTGGCTGACATGGAACTTGCTCTGTAGACTAGGCTAGCCCTAAACTCAGAGAGCTGCCTACTTCAGCTTCCTGACTGGGATTACAGGTGTGCACGACTCTGCCCAACCAGAGTTGGGTTTGATGCTGAATTTCGTAACAATTTGAGTAATATAACTTCCTCAAGATGGAAACTAAAGTAAAAAGGAGGCCCAACATGGATAGACCTCAAACCTAACAGGCCTCCCTTCACTCAGAGCGGTTGGAGGACACTCCCTCACCAGAAGCAGGCACCTCCACGTGCTGACTCAGGTTCACAGTCTTTACTTCCTATGATTATGAGGTTCTTTAGAGCCTCACCACTGTAGCCTGTCCCCACTAAAGGAAGGAGAAATAAGAAATATGGAAGGCCATGGGCTCCTCACTTCCTCTCACAGTCACAGAATTGGGCCACAGAGCCACACCTAAACCAAAGAAGCTGCCTATTACAATGGAAAAAGATGAGAAGATCTGTCCTTGGCCTGAAATCAATCTCTGCCATAGGCAAGTCAACCAGTTTCCTCATGCCTTGGGACTCTTTTCTTTATAAGCAGGTGACAATTCTGTATATACTACCTATATTGAAAGCGTATTAACATATATAACTGTGCGCCATCTTGGTGACGGTCTGTTAACCGACTGTGTTGCTATTACTTAGGACAATGCTGTGATACTGCTGGCAGACACATTATGCTGGATTAAGTGACAGCAAAAAGCATTAAAGTTTCTATTTTTCTATCAAAAGCACTATGTGAAGTGTAATTTTACCTGGAAATCAGTGGATCAAGAAAATGGTGTTCTAATGTTGTCTTATCTTCTTTCTGTCTTTCCCATGCCCCAAGCCTTACCCCACGTGTGTGTGTGTGTGTGTGTGTGTGTGTGTGTGTGTGTGTGTACATATTGTGAGGTGTGCACCTAGTGTCAAAGTCAGTGGTCAACTCGGGATATACTTCTTCAAGTGCCGTATACCTTGTGTTCTTTGATGTTTCATTTAAGAGATTTCAGTACAGAGTCTCGGCACTTATCAACAAAATTAGACACACCCAAGAATGTGTGTAGGTCTCTCAAAGGAGAGTCACCCCCACTTTGTATTTTGAAATGGTGTCTCTTGTTGGCCTGGAGCTCACCTAGACAGATTGAGCCAGCTAGCCCCAGGGATCTACCTGTCTCTGTCTCCCTGTAGCGGGGACTATGAACATGAGCCACTAGACTCAGGGGTTTGTTTTTTTTTAACTCGACTTCCGAAATGGAACTCAGGTCCTCGTGCTTTGAAGACAGACACTTTGCTGACTGAGCTGTCTTCCCAGTACCAAAACATGAATTTCTACTCCAAAACCAACAGCCTAGACCACTTCATATAGCAGAACTCTAATTCTTAACTTTAACACTTAGCACCTTTAAAAAAAAGAAAGAAAGAAAACTATACTTGAATGCAGTTGGCATGGTACCTGCAATTCCAACTACTTTAGAAACTGAGGTGGAAACAACATGATCATCCCAAGCAAAAATGGGGAACCCAATATTAAAAAGCAAAACACTTTTATAAAATACTTTAAAATATAAAAGCTCAACACCTTAAGAGGATATGAAATAATCACTCTTAAGTGTCCTGTAAGGACTAAATTATGAACCTCATAATAAGCTTGCAACCTCTTAGATAACAGTCACACAGATGGAATTAAAACAGGCACCAGTGAGTAGCAGCACAGGGGTAACAAGTTTCACTCACATGCAGGTGGTGTAATTCAAGAGCGAGCCACACAGAATGGTAGCAAGACACACGATCTACCTGGACACCAGAGCTAAAAAAGACACTAATCCCACCTCAGCAAATGAATAGTGAGGTGACCTTGGGGAAGCTAGCTTTCAATTCTCTTCTCAAAAATAAGAACAGAAATAAACAGATACTTTGAGAATAAGCCTTAAAAAAAAATTTAAGCAGGAGAACTGGGGTGAGACAGATAAAGGGAAAAGGAGACAAAAATCACACATGGGGAAAGTTGCTGTATTGAAAAGGGGCTGAGTGACTATGCTGGGCTACATTAGAAATAGCATGTTTGCATTCAGAAAGCATGCAAGCCAAGAGTAAAAATATGTTAATACAAGTAAATCAGGCATCAAGATAAGCAAATACTTTGCTAGAGCTAAAATTACTGTCTCTTCTCTTGAATTTTTATTATCACAGATAGATAATGAACACTTCTGGGTGTGGTGATGATCTTCACCTTTGCTCCCAGCACTGAGAACCCGGAACCAGGAGGAATAAGAGTTGATAGCTACCTGTGGGAAAACTCTCCTAATTAAGGTCAATCTCTACCTTGATGGGATAGCCTTCTGGGGCTCAGCACATAATGGGAGACTTCCTTCATTAGTGGGGCTTCTCCTTCTCTGACCTTGTCTAGGGAATTCTAAGCTCACACATATGCCTCTACCTGAGGAATGCCACATAGCCTCAATTAGATTACAGGACCAATTTCCTTTCTCCAGTTAAGAACCTGTTCAGCCAGCACCTGAGATTCCTGAAATGCTTCCCCTTGTGAGACATTCTAGATACCCTAAGCCCCTAGCCAATGACCTTTGCCTATTCTGGATGTTCCTATTCTTAGTCCCCAAAACTTTATAAGCCTTGAAGCACGCTAAGTTGATCTGCTGCTCCCGGTATAGTCATTCACTGTATGTACTCGTAAGGCTTCTGAACCTTCCTACCCTCCCACCCCCACCTCCACTCTGATCCCTTTGTCCTTGTAGACTGAATCAGCAGACAATGCACAAAGGCAGGAAGACCCACAGGTACCCTAGGCTATATAGCAAGTTGCAGAACAACTTGAACTACATATAGAGACTTGCTTCAAAAGAGAGGGTGGAGATGCCTAGAAGTATGGCTCAGTGCTTGTCAAACAAGCATAAAGATCTGAGTTCAATCCCTAGAACCCACATAAAAGAGGCAGGCATGGAAGCATGCCTATAATCCCAGTGTTAAGAATGAGGATAGAGGGGAATCCCTGGGGTTCACTGGCCATGCAGCCTAGCCAAACTGGGGAGCTTATGGTTGACTGACAGACCCTGTCTCTAAGAGAGTGAGCAACATCTGATTTCTACCTCTGGGCCCCACATGCACATGCATGAATATCCACTTGCCACATACATGAACATATATGGGGGGAGGGCACACAGAGAGAAAAACAGTAAGAGAGAAGAGACAGAGATAGAGAAAGGAGCAAGTAATCGGTGTGGGGAGGGAGGAGAGGTGAGATCATGGTCCCATGAGCAGGCACATCAAACGTAGCGGTACCTCCCAGACCATGGCAAGGTTTCAGGATTTTACACTGGGAAACTGAGAATGCTATAACTCATTAACAAAGTTATACAGATGTTAGCTTTGGAACTGGAAGACAGTTCTCTACTTGTATGATCTGTACTCCAGCATCTTTTGCATAAGACCCTATCATTTACCTTATGCAGACCAGTCTGGACTCAAACTCACAGTAAATCTGCTGGCCTCTGTCCCCAAAATTCTGTCTCAGAATTCTGAGTAGCTAGAACTACAGTCCTTGCATGCCACTACACCCAGCTTGACCCCCATACTTTTAAATGGCAATGTCCTAATTTCATTTCCAGTTGCTGTGACAAAATGTCTTGACAATTAAAACTGAACATCAGCAAGCAAGTTTCATATTTTACCACAAAGTAGCTCAGCATAGAGGAGGGGTGGGACTGACTGCATTTTTTAGAGTTTTTAATTTTTTTTTTTAATTATTGCAGCCACGTGTGGAAACACAAACCTGTAATCTCATCGCTCAGGAGGCTGAGGCCTTCCGAATCACAAGTTTGAAATCAATCTGATACATACAATAAGTTCAAGACCAGACTAATCTCAAAATAATAATAATAACAGGGCTAAGGAATCGGCTCATTAAAAACCTACATTCATAAGGACCTACATTCTAACATAAGAACTCATATAAAAATGTCAGGTGTGGTGGTAGATTTATAATCCTAGTTCTAGAGAGGCATATATAGGATGTCCTGGGTCTCATCCACAAGCCAGCCCAGCCTAATTGGTGAGTTTCAGGCTAGCTTGGGCTCTTCAGCAAGACCTTGCCTTGAAAGCAAAGCAGCATGCTCTATTTCACAAGTCTAGCCTTGGTTAATCCAAAACAGTGTATTAAGAGGCGTTACATGAGGCTTTCCTGGAGACTTGAAAAGGCATCTGTTTACTCCCTATAGACACAAACAAGAGACTAAAGAAATAGTGGTCCCAGCCCCCAGGTCTGACTTACTTACTTACAGGTGTGTGGATGAAGGATTATCCGCAACAGTTCCCCCCTTGGGCTTCTGCCAAGCCTCCAAGGTAGTCTCTTGACCACTTATGAGTCCTCCCTTCCCTCCAAAGGAGTGTATTAGTGGGCCCAATCTCGTGAGGGTCTCATCAGTAACCACAGCTACTCTGGTTTTAGGACAGCAACAGTTCAATAATGCATGGGGATCAATACCTCACAACAAAAGGAAGTGTCTTGGGTTATCATTATGTAGAAAAGTCCACAGAAGAAAAAAGCTAAAGGCAGTGTCAGGTGTGCCTCTGAATTCAGTACCCAATTTAAAATACTGTATTACGGGCTGGAGAGGTTGCTCAACTGTTAAAAACACTTGCTGCTCTCTTACGGGGCCCTAGACCTTGGCAGGTCCCCAGACCTTAACACAACCAACTCCATGATGGAAAGATCACTCAGGCCGGGCAGTGTTGACACACGCCTTTAATCCCAGCACTTGGGAGGCAGAGGCAGGCAAATTTCTGAGTTCGAGGCCAGCCTGGTCTACAACGTTGAGTTCCAGGACAGCCAGGCCTATACAGAGAAACCCTGTCTCGGAAAAAAAAAATGAAAAAATGAAAAAAAAAAAGACCATTCAGGCTGTGAAACTCAGCACATAGGCAGCACCACCAGTTGCAGGATATTGAGTACATTGTGAACCCCTAGATTGTGTTATTTACTGGGAAAACCTGTTTTTAGTTGTGGTGTGGCTCAGCCTTAGCATATACCTTTAATCCAAGAGCTTTCTGCTTCAATATTATAAACAGGATTAAATAAAGTCAACCATAGGTCAAAAGTTGGAACAAGCAACCAGTTGACAAAAAGTGAACACAGGGTTATTTAGAAAAAAACATAGAGATTAAGAGGGAGTCAGGAGGATGGAATAGAGAGGTGAACAGGAAGTAGAAGGGATGGACATTCGGTTTGAAGGAGGTTTTTAGAGATATGAGAGAGGGGATTTGTTCTGGGATGTCAGCTGAAGAGGAAGGTCAGCTGGGTGCTTTCTCTGCCTCTCTGAGCTAGCCGGCTTTTATCCCAGCAATCTGGCTCCTGGTAAATCAAGCGATTGAGACAGCTATCTGCCAAAACTAAAACAAAAGCCTAAATCATCAAAGTCCTTATAGTTCTGGGAAAGTCTCAAAAGGTACCAACCTTGCTTTTTAGCTTCTGTAGTTCTATCTGGCTAACTGCTCTTATTAACTGAAGTATGTCAACTCAGAATGTAGTTTTTGTACTTAAAAGCTGACCCTGAGAAAGGCTCAGTGCTACACTGGGATCTCAAATACCCAGTGTAGTTGCCAGCCAGCTAATATTGTTTTTTTTTATTGGCTTAAACCCGTGTCTGAGCAGTCTGACAGATAACCCCAGTACTCAGGTCTAGAGGCTCACAAATGCCTATCACTTAAGCTCCAATATGCTCAACACTCTCTTCTGGTCTCTGCAGGCACTCCTGCACACTTATGTCAGCATAAACTTATACCAACACATGTGCACATATATAAATAAAATCTTAAATAACATACTAAAATTAGCATGCAGAGGGAAACTGATGGTACAGAAAGTAATGGGCTCTAGCCCTCCACCACTGGGTAAAAGCCAGCCTGAATGTGGAGCAAAGGATCCCAGAGACTCTAATACCAGAATACTCCTCACTAGCGTGGAATTGTGAGCCACTCACTTCTTCTCCTCCAGGCTGATGATTCAGCATCAGTTAAATGCTAGGTTCCCACCTCACCCTAGACCATGATGCAAATCTCAGCCCTTACTTTACTTTCCCAAGGAACACCTACTCATCCAAAGCACCAGTTCAAACCTCACCACCTCCTAAAAGCCTTCCTACCTGAAGCCAACGTCAGAAGTCAAGCTCAAGACACCCCAAGACCATCATGTTCTTAGCACAGAGATTTATGTGCCCCAGAGGGACAGAGAGCATGGATAATGGACAAAGACAGGAGAGAAAAGAAGAGGACAAAGGGGAAGAAAACAATGGGGCAGGGAGGAGAGGAGTGAGAGATATTTGGGGAGGGGAAACAACAAAGGGCTGCCTCTGGATGGAGGGGCAGAAGTGGCCCATGGGCAAATGGCTGTTTAAAAAGGGAAAAGGGGAAACCCCACATTAGGATTGTTTCATTGTTTTAATTGGGCATGTTAATTAGGTGAACCAAATGGGGCTTTTGATTGCTGGACCTCAATACTTTGATAGCTGAACCTTAGTAGTCAGCCCAGGAGAAAGAAGTGGCTAAATTAGGGAATAGACCTACTAGGCTAGTGTTAGGAATATAATCTAACAGTTTTTAGCAAGGCAGAAGGAATAGGGGAGAAGGGCACGGCCTGCCAGAGCCATTCCCGTCACGCTGGAACTGGTTAAGAGTTCCTTCACCACCTCTCCTGGCTCAGACGGAAGTTAGGATTCCACCCTCTGGAATTCAAAGAGAAATGTCTATCATGGGGTTGTTTGCTTGCTTTTAGTTTTTCCTAGAGCCAAAAATTGGAAGCTCGGAAGTGGCAACCACTCTATAAGATCAATGAATGTGACATAAGCGAAGGGTGAATAAACGATAGGTTGCTGTACGGATTTTGTAGTTGCTTCACACGTGGTTCTGTCGAGAACGTAGTTTGCCCTTCCATTAGTATATAAAACCACAAGCAACACAAATATGTGATGATACTTTGAGAAAATGTAAAGTCTATCCTTTCAAAAACATCCATTTGTGTTGAGACATCTTCAATAAAGAAAAACGATGTTTTTTTAAAGCAACTCAACGAAAACAGGCTGAGCACTTTGCTTTACTTTTAGTAGTTCCTGGCCCCTTAAGATGCCCAATAAATGTTTTCTTTTTAAAAGCGATCTCTCCATTACTTTAAGTAATAGAAGTCTTTACAGAACAATAGAAATATTTATCTGGGGCTCAGATGAGAAAAAAAGACAAGCAAATGAGGGTAGACCAAGTCTAGTGTAGTTCCGGACAGGCTAGTTTGGCGGCTTTGAAACATTTCTTTCAAAAGTTACCAAACTGTTAAGAGTGAAGATGCACTCTGAGGTCGGAAGTAGCGTTCAACATCCCTTCCTCACTTGGTCTGAGTTTTCTAAATGGTGCGTGGAGACCTCACGCCCACAGCAGCAAGCATTTCGATTCTGCGCCGGAACTCGAGATAGGGACTGCGCTGGGTTGCGGCCTCACTGGTAGGAGTCAGGAGCACTCAAGGAACAAGCTCAGATCCCGCCAGGTGAGAGAGGACTCTGGACTATCAGCTCACCGCGGCTCCACTGCGCAGGCGCGGACGTCTGCCTGTTTCTTCCGGCAGACGTGGACCTAAGAAAATCGGAACCAGGCTCCCAGGGCATAGGAGCAGCGGATGAGATTAGCTGAAGTACCACTCTAGGCAAGGCCGGGCCGATAGGCGGAAGTGGAGGGCTGACTGAGCTGGGGGAACTTTGCCTGGATGGCACTTTCCTGTTCTACAGTCCGCCCCTGCCGGAGGGGCTCGGCTCTGAGATCCAAGATGGAGTTGTTGAGTCGAGCTGAGCAAGAGATGAGTCTGGCGGCCTTGAAACAACACGACCCCTATATCACCAGCATCGCAGACCTCACGGGCCAGGTCGCCCTGTACACTTTCTGCCCCAAAGCCAACCAGTGGGTGAGTGAGGCCCAGCCATGGAGAACGCCAGCCTGGCCGCTGCCGCCTCTTAAAGGGACCGCGCAGACAGCTTAGGATTGGGGGTGGGGGAGTGAAGCAGAAGACTAGGACCGCAAAGGCGAGGCTAGAACCTCTCCCAAAGGCCCGTCCAGAGCCAAAGAGGTGACGGGGCATGCGGATTTGAAGGAATGAACCAGAAGGAGTAGACCAGAGACATAGTAGGGAAATCGGAAGGAGGAGAGGAATGAGGCAGGATCAGTCTTTTGGGGTCGGTTCTGGGGACTTGAGGTTGCATGGGCAGGGTATGAGACAAGTTAATTTTTTTTTAACAAGTTATTGAAAACCTGTGTTTGAGACTTTGAGAACTCTTAGCTACATTATATGTACTTGATGCAAAATCCACTCCTCTTTCTCTGCCGACCTAAATGTGACCATTTGGATTGGAAGCTTAAAAATCAGTTTCAGGAGTTAGTCCAGCTTTAGTCAAACTACTTTGTATCACCAGAATTTAAGGGAAAATTTCAAGGCTACTTCAGTAAGAATTGGATTCCTTGGAGACGTTTGCAAGAAAAAGAGAACAGTGATAGAACCTTTGATGGCTCACTTCTGAGTTCCTTTTGGATTTTGTGAGTGGCAGGGAGTTGCAGAAGTTACATTGTCTATTCACTGATTCTAGTAAAACTCAACTAGAAGCACCTGTTTACATGTCCCATTTTCTTGTGATCGCCTTTTCCTAATTACTTCATTTAGCTATAGAAAGCTTCATACTTTTATTTAGTTTTAGAACATTAAAGCACTACACCTGTGCTTAAAACCCGACTAAACTCTGTTGCAGCAAAAGAAAGAATACTAATGTTATATTTTCTTGTTTTATTTCTTGTAGTACAGAAACTCAAACCCAAGACCTCCTGATGGTAGGCAGGCACTGTTCCTCTACCATTGGGCTATATACCCAACCCAGGTTACAATTTCTTAATCACATTTTCAGGTGTTTATTTTAAAACCCTATCAAATTTGCCTAAGGCAGAGAATGGTTTCTATCCATGATTCTTAACAAAGTTCTGAAAATAATAAATTGTGTTTGGTAACTGCAAAATGTATAACTCATGAAAATATCCCTAAACTCTCCAGAAATGAAACAAAGTATCTTACACAAAAATTTCCCGAGCTGGAGAGATGGCTCAGTGGGTAAGAGCACCTACTGCTCTTCCAAAGATCCTGAGTTCAAATCCCAGCAACCACATGGTGGCTCACAATCATCCATAATGAGATCTGACGCCCTCTTCCAGGGTTGTCTGAAGACAGCTACAGTGTACTTACATATAATAAATAAATAAGTCTTTAAAAAAAAAAAAAA
>JADRCD010180895.1:0-33091 GCA_019843815.1 Montemys delectorum
GGCAATCTATTCTTCTAAGTTCCTGTAGGAAGTTGCACATGCAACCAAGGTAGATGACTCCACCTAGGTTGTTAAGCCCAAGGTGGCAAGCATTCAAGGTCTGTCCAGCCTGGTCAAGGCTAGGAAAGGGCACAATTCCCCCATTTTTAAAGATGAGCAGTACCAGTTGCTGGATTGGCGGGGGGGGGGGGGGGGAGGGCACAAGATTTACTTGTTTTCCGTAACCCCATCTAGGGTGAAGAGTAGCTAGGTGACCGTGCCTGTCTTAGGTTGGTGTCTATGTTGCTCCTTGTTACTCATCATGGAGGACAGACATAGCATTGATGTATGTATTGATGTAGGACAATAGGAGCTCAAGAATACTCTAAGAAGCCGTCTCTGACTATCAGCTTTCTATAGCACTCTTTCCCATTCAGACCAAAGCCACAAAGGACATATGAATATGCACTCAAAGCATTTCTTCATAGAAATGAATGAGCGCCATGGCGAATAGCTCAGCTTGCTAAAAGTGATCCTGTGTGAAGATAACCAATCTGTTGAAGATACAAAGTCCAAAAGTTAAAAGCAACAAAATTATAATTAATGGTCCAAGCAGTGTAGAAATTAAAATTGTAAGTCACGGGGAAGTAGAGAACCAGGATTCAAACTATCCCTGATTCTGCTCTTTTTCTCTTTTCCTTTTGGCTAATCCTTCTCAAACTTTAGCCATAGAATCCTTTGCTATTCCTGAATGATCGATGTAAAAGTAACATGCTTCATGGAGGGCTGTACATAGTCCTCCCTGTTAAAGGAATAAAAGATCAGTCCTCTCCTGTTTTGAAGGACTACCGCAGACAAGGAGGTTAGAGATTCTTGCAAATGGGAAATAGAGGTTTTTATCCTTTATCTGTTTCTATTGCCATTCTAAGGATCTCATAATTTTTTCCTTGAAAAACCAGGGCAGAAGCGCAAGTAGCTGCTCCTCCCACCCTCAGAGTTCCTTGGCATCCAAAATTTAAAATTTTAAAATAAAAGGCATGATTTAAATAATTTTGTGGTATATGGAGATATAATTACCCCTTTTTTTGTTTTTTATGAAGATATTGTTTTAAATTTCCATTCGTCTATTCCACAATACTTTGTTCTTTAGGAAAATAAAGAAATATGGGTAACATGCATTTGCCATAATTGACTAGGTACGAGTCCTTGAGGATTAACACCATTATGTGGTACATGAAGAAACCGAGGACAAGTCTTTACAAACTGATGTGCATATTTTCTAGAAATAACAAATTATTGTCTCAAACTATTACTAATTTGATGACTTAAAGAATGAGACTGTTTGGCTAATTGTTCCTGTAAGGCCTATAATCTACCTGGAATACAAATCTGCTGTGGCATTGCCCAGGGTTCCAGGCAATCCAGTATGAGCTCTTAAATGTCCTATAATGTAAGGAACAGTACATGTTTCTTAAATTAAGCTGTATTTGTATAAATAACTGTAAAATTTGAGAATTAGCAGTATCTAAAAAAGGAAAAATTTCAAGAAATTATGAACTATATATTGGCTATCAGTATATAAATTAAAAGCTTGATTTTTCAGCATTTCAAAAACAGTGGCTACAGCATGTAATTCAACTATTTTTGAAGCAGGGGGGATACTTGAGAGAATAAACATGTGACCCAATCACATATGTTTCTCTCTCATTAGATGAGCTGTTTATAAATACAGTAAATGCATTCTTTATCAGCTGCATGGGTAAATTTACAGGAAATACAAAAGTATGTATAGAGGCAAATTCTAACAACTTGTCTTTTGGATAATGATTATCAAATTTGCCTAAAAAGTTTGCCATGCAATAGGTCAAACATCAGTATTCTGCAATAACCAATTTAATTGCTGTTTGGAATTAGAACTATTTCATCAGTTTCTTTCACAAAACATTTTCTTGATTCTGTCCTACAATTTTGTATTAACACAGCAACAGCTTCATAATAATAGGATGTTCAAACTTTACATCCATACACGTGAAAAATTAATCCACATTAATGGTCCCTTATGCCAAAGAACTGCTGTGAAACAGTCAACAATTGATCATAGCTTATACAATGTATCTGCTGTTGGCTAATAGCTTCCACTCCTTTCTGCAAAACTATTCATCCCTCATCAGTTAATTGTCCAGGAATTAGGATTTGCATTTCTCTTGATAATATAAACCAGAGGTTTAAGTTTTACTGTGGTAAGCCAATTAACATCTCCTAAAAACATCTTTGAAAATAATTTGAAGTAAGTAAATTATTTTTTCTTTCTTGAATTTTCTGTGGCACAATTTTGTTTAGGATATAACTGAGGCCCCAAATTTTAAAAAAGATACTGCCTTTGAATCTTTTCTGGAACAACAACTACTCTAAAATTTTAAAACACGGGGAGTAAGTGGGACCAGCGGGATCCAGGCACCCAGGAACTCTGCTCTACTAGTGGCACAGGTTCCTTCCAGTCTGAGCCAGTGCCTTGAGTAGACCTTGGGTACTAACTCTGCAGCCAGTCCCACAACACTGAGAAGCTCCACTTCCTGGCTCTCTAACACACCCAGGACCATAGGATCCCAGGATCCCAGGAGCTTGGTCATACCAGGATCTCAGGGTCCCAGAGGCAGCTTGACTCCCAGGAGCTCTGACACACCCAAGATCTCAGGATCACAAGATTCCAGAATCACAGGATCACAGAGACAGCTGAACTCTCAGGAGTTCTGACACAACCAGGGTCACAGGAAGGATAGGCTCCAGTTAAATAGTGAGGGTAAGTAGCACTAGAGATAATCAGATGGAAGGAGGCAAGCATAAGAAAATAAGCAACAGAAACCAAGGTTATTTGGCATCATCAGAACCCAATTTTCCCACCATAGCAAGCCTTGGATACAGCATCACACTAGAAAAACAAGATTCTGATCTAAAATCACTTCTCATGATGATAGAGAAGTGATGGTGCAGAAGATACCATAGAAAACATTGACACAACAGTCAAAGAAAATGCATAAAGCAAAAAGCCCCTAACCCAAAACATCCAGGAAATCCAGGACACAATGAGAAGACCAAACCTAAGGATAATAGATATAGAAGAGAGTGAAGACTCCCAATGTAATGGGCCAGTAAATATCTTCAACAAAATTATAGAAGAAAACTTCCCTAACCTAAAGAAAGAGATGCCCATGAACATACAAGAAGCCTATAGAACTCCAAATATACTGAACCAGAAATGAAATATCTCCTGTCACATAATAATTAAAACACCAAATACACTAAACAAACAAAGAATATTAAGAGCAGTAAGGGAAAAAGGTCAAGTAACATATAAAGGTAGACCCATCAGAAGAATTACACCAGACTTCTTACCAGAGACCATGAAAGGTAGATGATCCTAGGCAGATGTCAGATAGACCCTAAGAGAACACAAATGCCAGCCCAGGCTACTATACCAGCAAAACTCTCAATCATTATTCCATGACAAAAACAAATTCACCCAACAAATTTCCATCAATCTAGCCCCACAAAAGATAATAGATGGAAAACACCAACAAAAGGAGGGAAACTACACCCTAGAAATAGCAAGAAAGTAATCTTTCAACAATCCAAAAAGAAGAGAGCCACACAAATATGATTCCACCTCTAACAAAAAAAAAAAATAACAGGAAGTAACCATCACTTTTCCTTAGTATCTCTTAACATCAATGGACTAAATTCCCGAGAAAAGACATAGACTAACAGACTGGATATGTAAACAGGACCCAGCATTTTGCTGCATACAGGAAACGCACCTCAGTGACAAAGACAGATACTACCTCAAAATAAAAGGAAACATTTTTTCCAAGCAATGGTCCCAAGAAACAAATTGGAGTAGCCATTCTAATATCGAATAAAATCAACTTTCAACCAAAAGTTATGAAAAAAGATAAGGAAGGACACTTCAAACTGGTCAAAGGAAGAATCTACTAAGATGAACTCTCAATTCTGATTATCTATGCTCCAAATGCAAGGGCACCCACAGTCATAAAAGAAACTTTACTAAAGCTCAAAGCACAAATTACACCCTACACAATAATAGTGGGAGACTTCAACACCTCACTCTCATCAATGGACAGATCATGAAAACAGAAACTAAATAGAGACACAGTGAAACTAACAGAAGTTATGAACCAAATGGATCTAACAGATTTTTAATCAATTATTTCACCGTAAAGCAAAAGAATATACCTTCTTCTCAGCACCTCATGGTACCTTCTCCAAAAGTGACCATATAATTGGTCACAAAACAGGTCTCAACAGATACAAGAAGTTTGAAATAATCCCATGTACCCTATCAGATCACCACAGACTAGGGCTGGTCTTAAATACCAACAAAAACAACAGAAAGCACATATACGCATGGAAGCTGAACAATGATACTTGTCAAGGAAGAAATAAAGAAAGAAATTAAAGGCTTTTTAGAGTTTAATGAAAATGAAGATACATCATACTAAAACTTATGGGACACAATGAAATCAGTGGTAAGAAGAAAACTTATAGCTCTAAGTGCCTCCAAAAGGAAACTGGAGAGAGCTTACACTAGCAGCTTGACAACATACCTGAAAGCTCTAACACAAAAAGAAGCAAATGCACCCAAGAGGAGTAGATGACAGGAAATAATCAAACTCAGGGCTGAAATCAACCAAATAGAAACAAAAAGAACTATACAAAGAGTCAACTAAACCAGGAGCTGGTTCTTTGAGAAAATCAATAAGATAGATAAATTTTTAGTCAGAGTAACCAGAGGGCACAGAGACAGTATCCAAATTAATAAAATTAGAAATGAAAAGGGAAATATAACAACAAAATATACCTTAAAATAATTATTGTTTGTTGAATATTAACAATTGAAAATATTAAAATCATGTTCTCCAAACACCATGGAAATATTGATAATTTTTTCTCACTGTGCTTGAAATCAGCATTTTCTTAATGTTTAACTTCAAAGAGTTTTTGCTATTTTGAAATTTGTAAAATATACGTACTGATAAAATAATTTCTCTCCTAGAAACACTGACAATCTTTTTTAAGTAAACTGATTATTAGACAATGTACACAGATATATAATGCATTTTAAATACTCTCTTACTATGGTATCATATAAGGGGTTTTGAATATATTTCTTAATGAGTCAATTTTAGTATTTTATGCTCTTATGCTATGCTTAACTCTCAAACAATATTTTGTATGTTTTGAAACAATTTAGTATTCAAAATTAGATATAGGATCCTCAGTTATAGATAGTATTAAATATTCATTAATGATATTTTAGGGTATGAAAGGATATGAATATAAAAGTTGAACAATTTGTTATGTATTATTTGATTCTCAAAATACTCAACATTATTGATATGGTTGATGTATAAAATGCATTCAAATAATAAAAAAATTTAAGAAAAAAATGAGCAAAGGCTTATAGTAAAACACTTTTAGAGGGATCAGCCAATAAAATATCCATATAATGAATAATATATACTGAATGATTCAAAGTCCTAACCTCTTGTATTGAAGTAGAAACAATTTTTGATTTAATGTTGTACCATTAGTCATTTTTTGAGACAAAACCTTTTAATGACACTTCATGTGTGATTCAAAATTACAAGCACACACACTAAATGTAAACGTGTTATACCTACTTTTTGGAATGGCAGTTGGAGTAGGTAAGCAAGGTTGTAATGCCCCCATAACTTCCTAATTTTGTTAACCTTTCATAAATCTTAAGTTTGAACTTTGTTTTGAATTAATGGAATAACTAATCCCTTGGAGGTGAGTGAGTACATCAGGTCCAGTGTCTATTAATCCTTCAAAACTTTTTTCTTCAATTAATAATTTATTGTTAGGTCTCTTCTTAGTAATAGATTAAACCCAGTACACTTCAAAGGAACAAAAGCCACCTTGTCCTCTCTTACTCTTAACAAATTTGGAGGGTAGTGGATGCAAGGGAACTAAAATAAATGGAGTAATTCTTTTATTAGCAGGCACAGCTATAATGCTATGGGGAGAAGCAGCCATAATTCTAATTTCTCCTGCATAATCATTATCTATTACTCCTGGATAGATCAGTAGTCCTTTACCAGCTAATGCCTGCTGCAAATCTCTATAACAAAGAAGCAAGTCCTGAGGATCTTTTCCTGCTTTCTTTTTTTAAACATGATTCCAGCCAGTCCCGAGGCTGGAGTGGGTTTATTTTTTTCCAGTCTGCTATTATACCACTTTAAGTACATGCAAAATGATAAGATCAATTCCAAGTCAAGGAACAAGCAAGGCAATAAACAAAATATGGTAAAACCTTTCTATTTCCTGATTGCCCTTCTTGCATCATGGACAAATTCCAAGGGAGTGATTCTCCTGCCTGTCTATGCCTCTATTTTTTGGACAGTCTTTCCTAAAATGACCCATGCCCCCATACTTAAAACATTCCTTATCACCTGGGCGCTGTGAAACCATTGCTTGTACTGTAGTCCCCTGCAAGGTAGCAGTCATTGTCAGACCCTGATTGTATGAGGGTCCAATTTTTGCACAAGGAAAAATATATCCAGATAAATCTATCTTGGCCTTGCATGGCCGAGTGGCAGTATGGCAGACTACATTAGCATTCTCATAAGCCAATTGTGTAACAAAAGGAACTCCTGCCCTAGGGTCTCCAAAAATTCTACCAGCTACTTTTAGCATTTCATCGGGACCCTGTTAGATAAACTCCTCCCACTGAGATCTCCTTTCCAGTTTTGGGGTTGTTACTTACTTCTACCATTGTATCCAATAAAGCTTGTGTAAAGGGGGCAGCAAGCCAGCAATGTGCTACAGTTGTTTTTTAACTTTTATTACTCTTGCAATTATCTCCACTTGCTTGATTTTTTTCTTAATTACAAATATGAGTGAGTTAAAAATCTTGAGCCTGTGATTGAAGTGCAAACTGCAGCCAATGGAACACTGGCAGTTTAACTATAATTTTTAAGTTTCCCTTGCAACACCAGAGCAAAACCATAACTTTGAAAAGGAAAACTCAATCTCCAACACATAATCCAGTCTCTCCAAAAACACGCAATGAATCACCCCCATGCTACAAAGTTTTTGGTTGCCAGTTCCTGCACATGAACACATGTAGGTGCAGCCTCTAATACCTCAAAGAGGCACTGCCCTAATCCTAGTGTAATTTCTAGGGTAAGAATTACATAAAGTGTTATCCCAATTTAGAAGTATCTTTAGAGACCTGTTTTCCTGGGTTGGCTCATACCACATGTTATTATTTAGAATGACTCCAACCCTGAGTTACAAGTTTTAAGCTAACTTTCTGTTACCAATGTTACAAATTTTTAGCCATAGCCAATAACTTATAAGCCAATACTCTAAAACCAAGACATGGAGAACATATTTAAATTTTTAAAACCAGTCAGAAACAAAAATAAAGTGGCTATACACATCTTATATATTTAGACTGGACAAAATTCTTACTTTTTCTAGCTATAATTTCAAGAGAAGAGCACCTTGTTATCTTCTGAAGTCAAATATCACAATCAGAGATTTTCTAGGAGAGACAACCATCAGCTCCCTTACTATAGAACTTGAGAAGCTGCTGGCCCCTTTAAGAGCAGCTTTTGCAGACAATCAGCCCCTAGCAGGGCTTCTCCAGCTATGTTAGACTCCTATACAGGTGCAGGGCTCCAAAGGCCAATTGAGACTGCCTTTTAAACAGGGTAAACTAAATCAAGGGGTGGACAGCCAGCAGATAAAGTTTTAACCATTTTTTCTTTTAAACATGAAACACACAACCACAATCATTCAAACAAAGAAACAAAAACAGACATAAATTGACAGACATGGACAGATTGGTGCACCAAGGACAGGCAACAGACAGAGAGGGAAAAGAACTTATGTCCCAAAGGGACTCAGATATCCTACCTAAGAGACCCAGAACCAGGACCAAGGATATCTCCAGTAGAAGCCAGAGAGGAAGCAAGACATCTCCTGATTTCCTCCTGTCCCTAGGAGAGCCTGAAATAGCTTTAACTATTCCTACTTCTGGCAACCATGGACAGCATAAATCTACTTGAACTAAGAATTTTAATAACAGCTATTTTTTAAACCCTGCTCCTCTCACCTGATGCAGCTCTTGGCTGAGGACAAATGCCTGTTTAGAATTCCCCTGTCCCACTGTGCTGTCACCCCTGTGAAGGTGGCATTGAGTCAACACCTCATCAGACTAGCCTGTATCCCCTTATTGCACCTCCTGCAACAACAGCTTCCCAAAACTAAACTTTATACCTAGTGCTAGCATTAATGCTGTCCCTTGCTCACCATGCAGGACACTGTTACTTTTCTTCTGTTTTCTGTGGAGCTCCACCCAAGACAGCATTTCTCAGTGGGTCCTCCCTGCCCCCCTGTTTTAAGGCCCCTTGTTCAGGCGACACCTGTAGCCATCCAGCAGCCATGGACAAACTGAGTTTACCTGAAACGGGGGGGGGGGGGTGTCGGCTGGAAATGAAAAGTATGGGGAGGGGGCAAGAGAAAAATGAAGCCAAGTTATGATTCTGATAAAGGCTCCAAGTTTAATATTCAGCAGTGGATTTATATAGGGCAAGTCCAGACTCCATTCTTTGTTTCAGCTGGATTATGTTGCAAAGCAAGCTCAGCAGGCAGTCTATTCTTCTAAGTTCCTGTAGGAAGCTGTACTTGTAACCAAGGCAGATGACTCCACCTAGGTTGTTAGGCCCATTGTGGCGAGCACTCAAGGTCTGGTCAGTGTGCTCAAGGATGGGGAAGGGTACATCTTAGAAACAAGATGAGGGGAGGTTGGTATTGGGAGTGGGATGAGGGGTGCTTAGTCTTATGTGTTTGGTGTGTATGTGTTCGTGTGTTACACGTATATGCTGTTCTACATGTAAATTTATACATGTGTATGCCAGGGGCTAGAGATCTATGGTGAATGTCTTTCTAAGTTGTTCTTCATATTAATTAAATTTTCCCTTTATTTTCATTTTATGTGTATGGGTGTTTTGCCTGAATGTGTTCATCACATGTGTGCAGTGCCTGGAGAAGTCAGAAGAGGGCATCAGCTTCCCTGGGACTGGAGGTACAGCCATGAACTGTGAGTTAGCATGTGGGTGTTCTGAATCAGACCCCAGTCCTCTGAAAGATACCAGTGCTCTTAATAGCTGAGCCATCTCCCCAGCCTCTACATTATTTCTGAGGCAGGTATCTTACCTTAGCTAGACTAACTGTGAGCTCCAAGGATGTCCCTGTCTCAGCCTCCCAGCACTGGAAACACAAGTGTACAACTCCGGTGGCTTTTCAAAATGGGCCCTGGAGATCAAAGCTTTGCCCTCGGTTTGCTGACTGAGACATAGCCACAGCCTGTGGCTTCTTGAAAAGTAGTTTTTATTCTGGACTAAATGCTTGTCCAACACTGGCTTTTTATTAGTTTTTTTCCACTGCAGGTTATCTTAGCTCAAACTGGTATGTCAGGTTACTTTAAAATCACTTCATTTCTCTGCTTATATCTATATTAAATTTTATTTTTGTTGACAAGTAGTAGTTTATGTCTATTAATGGGTTACAATGCCATCCTTCAACTACTGGGTGTATCATAGGATGAGGCAACTGGATGAATTAACACACACCAGCTCAGAGGCATACTTCTGTGTGGTGGGAACAGTAGGATCCATATGTCTACCAGTTCTGAAGTACAAGATATTACCTAAAACAAGTTACCCAGCTGTGTGACAGATCACAAGAGCTTATTTCTCCTGTCTCAGTCATGAACAATATCCTCATCTTGCCTACCACCACTATAGTGAAAAAAAAAACACTTTTATTGATTTTTTTCTAATATCAGACTCATATAGTGCATTCTCGTTACTGTCCCTCATACTCTCCTATCAGCTCCCCCTCCATATTACCACCCCAAAGTCCCTTTTCGACATTTGGGCCTTTTTGAGTTTTTTGTTTTGTGACCCAGTTACTTAGCCAGGGTCTTCTGTTTGGCCACCAGTTTGGAAATGTCTACTGGAACCTGGTAGCTCCTCTGTGGGATAGACAACGACTTCCTTCTTCAGAATCCATAAGTAGTTAACAGTTCAGCAGGGAGTAAAAGAGACCAGTGATGGGCTTTCCCTGATTCATGATTGACCACTGATATGTCCAGTCGCATGGAGGGAGGCCCATTGCAGGCAGCTGCATCTACTGTGGGACTGTAGCTGTGTGGGCTGTGCTGCATCCAGAGGGCAGTATTTCACCCTCTTGCGTTTCTTTTCACTCCTTCTTCTGCAATGCTCCCTGAGCCTCAGTAGGATGGTATAGAGATCAGATTTTGGAGTTCTCATTTGCAGAATCAGTAGAACTTATTTTAAGTAGTATAATGTCTTTTGAATTTATCCACATTTTCTCAAATGACAGACTCTCGTGTTTTTCAAATGCTGAATCACATTTCAGTGTGTATTTATCATATTAAAACTATCAGTTGATAAGTACTGAGAGTCGTTGCAGACTCCTCACTTTGGTGACTAGTGTGGGAGTGAGCATGTTATAACCGGAGTGGGTGCCCCACTGGCGAAGAATCAGGAAGGAGGCCGCTGCAAAAGCATGGGGTTAATTTATTAATTGAAACTGGTATACCAGGGTCACCCTGTATACCACCTCTGTCCTCGGGGACAGAGCCACCCAGAGGAAACAAAGCTTTAAGTTTTTATACAGCTTACAACGTGGGCTAATTACACTTTACAACACTGGCTGGTTACACATTACCTTGCTCATTGTTCTTTAGTTTCTATTGACCTTTCTCCTCCCGGTTAGGATAAGTCCCCTGTGACACGCAGGAGGGGTGGGGGAGATCCGCTCTCCTGGGGGATGTCTCCTGGAAACTTGCATTCCTTGGGGATGGGTGTTTGCTCTGTACACTCTTCTAAAACCCCCTTTGTCTTAAGGATAAGTGGACTTCCTTGCTTTCTGGTATCTTTATGGGGTATCTCTGTTTTTTTACATTTCTACAAGCACGGGAAGAGATACCTTTGACACACTGACCCACTGCCTTTGGGCATATGTCCTGATGTCCAAGTCCCTTCCTCCAATGCCCCTCTCTCCTCCCTCCCTCCTTCTGGTGCCCCTGCCATTCTTTCTTTCCTCTACGGCTCCCACAGTGGGCAGGCGCTGTGCCCAGCTCTTTAAGTTAGCATTTGTGTAGTTCTTGCAAGAGTACTAGTGCTCATCAGCACCCTAATTCTATGTTGGCGAGCCAAAGCTTTTGAAGTCGGATGGCTTGTAGAGATCTTCTTGGCTTCATACAGAGCCAGACCACATTTTTCATCTCAAGCCCATGATCGTGATAGTCCATCAAGCCTGCTAAATGGCAGCTTGCTGGTCAGCTTACACTGGGGTCACTACTGGAGGCTACTCTCCTTCCTTGATCTGGAGTCAGAGTGACATTGCGGGGAGGCAGGGGGCATGTCTAGTGGAGGGGTCACTCTTAGTAGTACATTTTTGTCTGTGTCCATTCTGATGGGGACGGGGTGGAGCAGTTCCCATCAAAGCCGCCTAAAGGAGCAGAAGCAGAGGACCTGAGCTAGTGATCCTCAGGGGCCCTCCATCCTCATTCAACGCGCTTCTGCTGAGATTAACTGTCCCTGGAAAGACCTTCATACATACCTACAGGTATGCTTCTTAATGCCACCAAGTTAGCAATCAGGATTAGCCAACTAGTGTCTCTATTCTCTATACCAAAGCATCATAAATATTCATGAGGTATGCTTCTGGGGTACCTGGAGTCCACACACCATGCCCTTCTAAGCCCTCTTATTGCTGAAATCACTGCTCAGTAAATTGCACTGCAGCATCTGAGAGGTTTTAAACGCCTCTGCAAACAGCAGCAGAAGACTAAAGAAAGGTAAAGATCTGCACTTAGTGAGATCTCGGAATGTGACTTGGACAGCCACACCTCAGGTCTTCCTTCTTGGCATTGGTGAGCACATCTCAAATCCTTCTATTTAGGGCTAGAGAAGTTAGTGGTGGATGAAATGATTTTACAAGTGCTTTCTTTCACTTCCTAGATTTCTCTTTTCCTTTTGTTTTAAGAAATGCATGTGGCTAATGGGACTGAGTAGATTCCCCTAGAGCATGATAAAATGTAGTTGAAGTGAGGTGAACATAGGTTTAGATTCAGGATCTTAGTGGTGTGATGCTAGAAAAGACTCAGTTTCTCTTTATCTAAAACAGGACAGTGGTGCAGTTGGGCCATAGCTTCATTGGTAGAGTGCCTGATGAACACACATGAAGCCCTCTTTTTAACCCTCAGCACTGCACAAGCCAGGATGCTGCCTGCAATACTAACACCTGGGAAATAGAAACAGGAGGGTCAGAAGTTCAAGGTCATCCTGAGATACAGGGGACTGCCTTAAACATAAAACAAGAATGTATATCTTAAATGACTGCCTTCAGACAGACTTTGACACAGTGCATTCAATTTACATACACTGATTATTGACATCTTCGTTATTTCTTCATGAGATGTACTTCTTTATTTCTTTATCATTCTTTGTACTGAGCATCCCTGAAGCCTAATGTTTTCTCCCTGGATGATGGACATTTCTGTGGAAAGGTAGCCTGTGTCTTTCAGAGGTGCTAAAACTGAATTTCCCTTTCTTTTCTCCAAGTCTCTGGCTAGCACACTCTTAGGTGACAGAAGGTGATTTAAAACATTTAGATTAACACAGTGTTGTGAGATGATGATGCTATATCATAGAAGAAAAATTAAGATATAATAAAAAACAATGAGATTACAATTTAAATTTGATGTGAGCATACTGCTCAGAGCAGGTAGGCAAGTACTGCCATAAGGGAACAGAAAAAATTGCCACAGAGAGACACTTTCTGCAAGCGTGTTCTGGGTTAAGGAAGAGAAGCCTACATGTAAGTTTGGTAGTGGTGCCGGGTTCCAGAAGTACTCAGGCCAGAGCGTTGGGGCAGGTTAGCAATGCACGATGATATCAGAGGCCACTTAGGGCGTAAAGAAGGAACATAAAGAAGGGCTCTGGAAAGGGAGGGGTGTGAAGGGACTCTTCCTTTTTCTTTTTAAGCAGTATGTTAGCTGCTGAATGAAGGGTAGATAGGGAGTTGTTGAGAGAATGATGAGACCCCCCACAAAAGTCCTTTTACAGTGGTTCAGAGAAAATCAAAGTTGATTATTGGTGTATACTACAGTATGGTAGTGCTGTTGCTGTTAAAATGTGATTAAGTACATGTGTTTATTGTTGAGAGAGAGAGAGAGAGAAATAGAGACAGAGACAGAGACACAGACACAGAGAGAGGCAGAGACAGAGAGACAGAGAGAGACACAGAGAGAGGCAGAGATTGGAGGGATGGAGAGCTACTGCTGCTGCTAGCAATGACATTTGCAGGTGTGTGTGTATGTGTGTGTGTGTGTGTGTGTATGTGTATACACGTGTGTTCA
This sequence comes from Montemys delectorum, assembly GCA_019843815.1. NCBI lineage: Eukaryota > Metazoa > Chordata > Mammalia > Rodentia > Muridae > Montemys > Montemys delectorum. The sequence continues at coordinate 13,481 of JADRCD010180895.1, forward strand.
TAACATAGTCATAGAAATGTTTCTAGGCTCAGATGCATGTTACAGGTAAAGGTAAAAAAGGCACAGCCAGGGCTAGGGTCACTGTGTGGGTCAGGGTGAGGGTCAGGGTGAGGGTCAGTGTGAGGGTCAGTGTGAGGGTCAGTGTGGGCAGATTTTGTATTCATAAGCACAGACAAATGTATATACATATACAATACACAATGTGAACCCAGCCCTAGAGAAGTGGCTGCTCCCTCTTTCTACTCAACGAGGACAATTAAAGCTAAACACCTTGGAGGAAGTTATCCAGTCTTCAAGTTTGCTAATTCCATTTCTAAAATAGCTCTAAAGTCTTCACTTGCTCATGGCAGGGATAATTAAAACTAATGAAGTGAATTTAGGGGCGCACATCAGAGACTGAGCCTGGAGAACCTGCTGGTGATTACAGACATTCTGCAGATTCTTTGAAGGTAATTGTCAAGCGACCCATCTTCATTTGTATTCATGGAGACAGGGGGCCATTTTCAGGGTAAACATTTCAGAGGCGCCATCACATGACACATTGAAGAATTGAGAATTCTACGTTACACTTTAAGAGTACTAGGGCTTTGCCCACTGGTTACAAATGACTAACATTCGTTTATGTGAATAATGAGTTAAAGAGATTAGAATGCAGAGAGGAAGGGTGAAAGCCTTAGAATCTTCTCATCTGTATGTTGTTAAGATATAAAAATGCGGAGCACTAACATACTAGACCCCAGGCTGCACTCAAGGCTGGGAAGATAGATAAACAAAACAGGCGAGGTCTCTCTTCTTAGGGCTTTCTAGCCTAGCTGAGAGAAACTCAAACATGAAAAATATAACTTGATGGTATAAACATTGCAAGCATAAAAACAGGAGACAGGTCAGAGGGAACCCGTTGCCAAATCCTCTCAACTCTTGAATGCTTTAAATGACAAGAAGACATCAGGGTTTCTACTGCTGTGGAGAGAAACTGTGACCATAGCAACTCTTATAAAGAAAAACATTTAACTGGGGCTGACTTACAGTTCAGGGGGTCAGTCCATCATCATCATGGTAGGGAGCATGGCAGCGTGCAGGCAAACGTCATACTGGAGAAGGAGCCAGAAGTTCTACATGTAGAATTACAGGCAGCAGGAAGCTAGAGTAACACTGGGCCTGGCTTGAGCTTCTGAAACCTCAAAGCCCACCCCTAGTGAAACACTTCCTCCACCAAGGAGGAGTGTCACCTCCTAATTTTGACACTCACTATGGGCCAATGGGAGCCATTTTCATTCAAACCACCACAAAGACAGATATCTGAAAACCAAAAGGGGTCAGAGGATAAAGAATTGATAGGGCTGAAGGTTCACATGGCTGGGGCAGAGTGAATGTGCCCGAGTATACAGGTCAAAGTTAGGGGTAGAATAAAAGGGTTGCAGATTGTGTTATACGTATGAAAAGAGGAAGAGTGGAAAGATGGCTCAGAGGGTAAGTGCACTTGTTGCTCTTTCATAGGACCTAAGTTTGGTTCGTAGCACCATATCAATCAGCTCACAATCCTCTGTAACTCCAGCTCCATGGGATCTAGTACCTCATCCTGGAATCTGACACCCATGCACATGTGGCATACACTCATGCACACACAAACTCATACACATAAATAAAAATACTAAAAAAAAAAGCCATTAGAAGCCTCTGATTAGGGAACACGTCATCTGCCTTGTTCTTAGATGCTTTTTGGTATTGAGGTAGGGATAACCTGTTGGGGAATGAGAGCAAACCAGGAGGAACCTGGAGGAGGAAGAAGGATACCCTAGCTGAGCACAAGAGATGGTAGACAAGGGGCTGTTTAGTGAGTTCTTCAAGCTTTGGGCTTGAGTGGCCAAGAAGTGGCTGTGCCAAGCAATGAGTCAGAGAACCACGGTGAGAGAGAAGATTGGGTGTGGTTAGGATTACTGCGATGACTCTTCAGTCTTAGCATGGGTTGCTAATGTGAGGGGAAAAGGTGATGAAGAGAAGACACATCCCCATGTGGATGAAGAGATTGAAAGGTGCTGGGAAGAAATTGGACCTCTGCTTGTCTTCACACAGTAGGACCCAGGGCAGACACTCAAGTCGTGTCCTCAAAAGCTACTGAACTCTAGTTCAAAGCCTGGCTGGATGCTTCACCCTACAGAGCTGCCTTCATTGTCTTAGGCTTGGTACTTACTGGGTGCAGAATCTTAGACAGCAGAACCCACCCCAACTCTAGTTTTCCCCATATTGAAAAGGGTATCAGATGATGTCTTGCCACGTGGTGTCACTGAGATAACAGCTAGCCTTATGGAGTACCCACCCACTAGATATGTGATTACATCTTCAGTGTGTAACTCCACAAAGGAATGACTATTATGGCTCCATTCTATGGATGAAAAAACAAAGGAGTACAGAAAAGTGTTGTATTGCAGTTTACTCTGGGCTGAAATATTCCATCCTGGAAGAAACTTGAGAAACTTGGGAAGTATAAAGTTCACACACCCGGAAAGCTGAAACTTCCAGGATTCACAAGGTCTGGCACCATGGTTAGAGACACAGCAACAGCTTCTAAGGGAGGGCATAGACTTGCTGCGTAGTCTGCAGCTTGTGCAGAGAGTTCTAGGGTGTGAACTTTCGAGAACTGTTGCCCTTAGTGGGGTAGTGGGGAGAGCTCTTGTTGCTGTGGCTGCCTTTGAGTCATTTGCACACCTGTAAGGAGCCACAATAGGCCTAGTCTGGTCACCAAGTCCCTGTCACTGTTGGGAGCCACAGCAGGCCTAGTTGGGTCACCAGGTCGAACTTCCCTGTCATCGTTGTTTTGTTCTGTCATCATTTCCTATCAGCCTCAAGGAGACATTTGTTGAATGTGTTCCCAGAAATGGTGAACAGAAGTTCCATGGAGCATCCAAAGCTCCACCTCCAGGGGCCAGGCGAGAAGAAATAACTTGTCCAGATTCACATTCCTTGTGAGCCACGCAGGTGACACTTTGGCTTCAGAAACTGAAACCTGGCTGCTTTTCACCACAGGCCTTTTTCCTGTTCTCAAGCCCCATGTACAATACCAGATTATGACGTCACTTCCATGTTGACTCTACTTTCTCAAGGCAAGAGCGGTGATGTAGCCTTAGCTGTGCAGCGCTGCTCATGCCAACAAGCAGATGTGCACAAGGGGATGTTGCCCAAGGGAGAACAATAGCAAGACAGCTGGATGGGATTCCTTTGTCTGCGTGCAATCTTCTTAAGGAGCACTTGCTCTATGCTTGGTAGAAGACATCTTTCCCCAAATTCGACAAGACCTGTGATCGTGCAGAGGGGAGACAGACATGGGAGTTCACATTTCAGCATCTTCTAGCCCTGAGCTTCCCTCTCAGCAAAGAAAATGTCTCATCAAAATGGGAATTAAAGCAATAAGTTGTATTTGGCACCAGCCAAGTGCCCACACAGGAGCTAAACATAGAAAAAGGGAGGAGAAGACCATGAGACAGAACAGGAAACTTTCCCTAATTCATTCTCTTGCCAGCATGCAAGGCAGCAAGCATGTCATGGGTAGGACAATTAAATTGAAATATGGCCCAGCTAAGCAGAAACGCTATTCCAGCAAGAAGGCCAGAGAAAACACTGACAACCCTTTGAGGGAGGTGGTGGAGCAGGGTCCTCAAGGCAAGGTCTAATTATCTTAGCAGTGTCCATTTCAGAGCTGAGAACTGGCCTAAAAAATAAGTACTGGGTCTCTAGGCTCTAGCAGGATGAGTATTTAATAATGAGAGGAGCAGACAGGAGTGACTTATAATAGCCTTGTAATCCATGTGTGCCCTGAGACCAAACATCATTTCACAAAATGAAGGAATGTATCTTACTGCACCTCTAATTGTGGGAAGAAAATGCCCATGAGGACTGAGCTCATGGAAAGAGGTCTCAGGGCAGCTAGATGGTGACACTGACTGTCCCCTTTCCCCACAGCTCCTGAGATCTCTCCAGTACTTCAATAAGGAGGATGCGTAGTCTTAGGCGGAAAGGACCTGTCTGAGTGGTGAATCATTTTTGGTCCTTGGGGATGTGGGATTGTAGAGCCAGTGGTGAGGTGGCACGGAGTTTAGGAGCTCCAGCCATTTCTTACAATGAAAAGACTAGGCATCCTGAGGGTTGTTTGAGGAAGCTCAGCCAGTGTGCACTCTCCGTGTTTTGTAATCATATCTATTGCTATGAACTCCAAACTCCCAAGACAGTACCGCCCTTCTTTTCACCTTTCTAAACTCCCGCAGAAGTTGGCTGTGGGAGGGCAGAGAGGAATAAGGACGATCTTACATAACGCCTTGGTGGCCCTGAGTCATTTCGGTATTAGGTATCATTTCCTGTTACTGTGATAAAATACCACCCCAAAAACCAGTTAAGGGAGAAAGGGCTTATTCTGACTCATGGCTTGGGGTTGTGGTCCACTGGGGCAAGACGTCAAGGCAGCTGGAGCTTGTGACTTTCGTCCACAGCCAGGAAATAGAAGGAGGTGAATGCTGGCGGTCTTCATCTGGATTTCCCTTTTTCACTCAGTCCAGGACCCCCGCCGATAGCCTGGTGCTACCCACAGTGAAGGCAAGTCTTCATATCGACATCAGATTAATCTAGATAATCCCTATAGCCATGACCAAAGGCTTGCCTATTAGGTCATTCTAGATTCCGTCAAGTTGACAGTCGCTTCACCATCACAAAGGTGAACTGTAAATGTCTCCTTTTGGCTTTTTTCCCACATCTCTTTTGCTCCATTTTGAGACTTGTTTTCAGGTAGTCCAGGCTGGCCTTCAGTTAGATATGTAGCTTAGGATGGCCTAGGGCTTCTGGTCTTCCTGCTCCCATGTTCCAAGTAATTGGAATTTTGAGAATGGACCACCACATCTGGTTTTTGTGGTGTTAGGGATCAAACCCAGCTTTGCACAAATTAGACAAACACTCTACCAACCAAGCTCTATCCCTCGCCCCATCCCTTGACACTCTAGAACAGGAGTGTATCCTAGGATATTATTACAACTTGGCTCAAATTTCATTCAGTACAAAAATTTTTAACGATAATTTTCAGTTTTTAAAAAAAATTTATTGAAAAGCAGGGTGTCATTTCTTTCTTGTTAGTACATATTACTTGTATGAGATCAGAGGATTCATTGTGACATTTTCCAACCTGCATGCAATGGCTCATGACCAACTCTCCTCGCCTGTTCCCTTTGCTTTTCCATTCCCTAATAGTCCCTTTTGTTTTTCCTTTTTAGATTTTGCTTGAGAGGAAATATACAGTCTTTCTAAGTCCAAATGATTGCATAATGATCTTCAGTTTTATCCTGCAACTGGAATAATTCATTCTTTGTCATTGAAGAATAAATAATCCAATTGTGGGTGTGTGGATGTGCATGCATGCATGGATGTGCATGCATGTGTGTATGCATATATGATTTTTTCTTTGTCCATTCTGTAGATGAACATCTAGCTCAATCCTATATCTGGGCCATTGAGCTATCACAGTGCAGCCATAAATGTGTATACGGATATGCATGCTGGCTTTGATTCCTCTGTATATGGGTCAGGAGTTATAGAGTTGAGTGGTGGATCTGTTTCATTTCTGAGGACCTGCCCTTCTGACTTCCATAGTGGCTGTACTAGTTTACGTCCACTGGGGGCTCTACGTGCCCTTCCTCCCTGAGTCCACATCAGTGTTTATTATTTTTTACAGACAGAGATTTTCTCAGGGTTCCAACTGAAGTAGATGTTCTCATTCTTCTTGATTACTTCTAAGGCAGGAATCCTTAACCAGAAATGATTGCAGTTCCCAACCTTGGGGGACATGTGGAGATACCTGGGGACATCTTACGCTGTCATGACTCAAGGAGGACTGCTGCCAGCATCATGAGGAAGTATGTGTGGGTGGCCCTGCACAGCACACTCAGCCCTGAGTTTTGATAATACCAAAGTTTAGAGATGGAGAACTCATTCTATGCCTCAGTATAGCACCACAGACAATCTGTTTTCAGTTTGCCCTAGGTAGTGTATATAAAAAAGGCTGTTGCAGAAGAGGTGGGAAGATGGCTTTGGTACAGAATTAGATGGAGAAAGTGAAGGCTGTTCCGTTATGCACATTGGCAATGAGAATGGAGGCTTACGATGGAGGGCCATCCGGAGATCAGAACGTGACTGCCTAAAGTTACTTCCGATGGCAATATCTGAACGTCACTCAATCTTTGGGACTGGAAGCCAGTACCGCCAGCACCAATGTTAGGATGAAGTAAACAGATGTAGAGAGGTGCTGCATCCTTAAGAATGAGTGCTAAGAGACATACAACTGCAGTTACATCACCTCAAAGTAAGGCAAGGGGTGGGCAGTGTAGATGAGTGTATGGTCATTTGACTTGATAGGTGTTGAGTGTGTCTGGTATTTCTTCTCTCTCAGATGCCATCTTTAGGTAATTATAAAATCTTACCATTATCAGGATGAGATCTCTCTTTAAATGTTGGTGGGGAGGGGCTCTCCAGCAAGGCAGAAGAGACAGGGCTGCCTTAGTGTGACATTGACAACCATGAGGTCAGAGAGAAACCAGGATGAGTGAGAAAATTATGTACCCTGAAAAAGACTGTGCTACAAATTAGCTTTGGCCCATGTGCTCCATAATTCAATTACATAATTTATTACAATGTTTTGAATATTATGTGTGTGTATGTGTGTGTGTAACTAATATATAAAAATAAAACTTAAAAAGACAATGATAAATATTTTTATGTACCCCAATACATTGTTCTGCCTAGCTTTGACTGCCATTATGCATTTGAATGAGAGGTGAGCAGTCACACTGGTGAAGTATGTGATACTTAGCAAGACCCTGTTTAAAGAAGGCCCAGGCAGAGGGGGAAACAAGACAGACTGGACGAGGGTCAGAGAGAGAGAGGCTGGAGGACAGTAGGCCTCCACGGGTTCCCTGAGCACACCCTGCTTACACTTTGGGACACTTTCACAAAGGCTTTCCTCGCTCACTGCCCCTATGGCGTGGTCAGCATAGATGGCATATCGTTTTCTGTATCTAACAACTGTGACCACCTTTGCATACCAGGTGAGACAGGAGACTGTGATGTGGACTTGAGCATGCATACAGCTCTCTCTGACTCTTTTTGATTTGTTCTTGTCAAAGGCTTCTAGAACTGTCTGCCACACCTGCTACTAGACAGGACACTCCAAAAGCAGTAGTGTGAACTCCTGTTCTCCATGTGAACTTGTGTTTTCAAATGAATATGCATATCTTTTTAGTGTTTCCAGGAGGTATAAAGGTAGAATTCCAGAAAATGACTTTCTAAAGATCTTGTGGTCCAATCCAGGCCTCTCGGATGAAGAGTAGAGAGGGTGTTCTGGGTAGTTTTATGTCAGCTTGACACAAACTAAAGTCATCTTAGAGGAGAAGACTCAGTTGAGAAAATGTTTCCATAAGGCCAGTTGTAGTTAAAACTGTAGAGCATTTTCTTAATGAGTGATTGATGGGGGAGGGCCCGGCTCACTGTGGGTGGGGCCATTCCTGGGATGGCGGTCCTGGGTTTTATAAGAAAGCGGGTTGAGCAAAGCATGGGAGCAAGCCAGTAAGCAGCATTCCTCCATGGCCTCTGCATCAGCTCCTGCTTCCAGGCTCCTGCCTTGTTCCTTCCTCATTTCCTTTGATCATAAATAGCAGTGTGGAAGTGTAAGCCAAGTTAACCCTTTCCTCCCTGAGTTGCTTTGGCCATAGTATTCCATCACCGAGATAGCAGCCCTGACTAGGACAGAGGGCAAGAGATTTGGTCAAGGTCCTGTTTTTCATGCTAGTGATAAGAGCTAGAAGAGCCACTGTCTACATCTCTGGCTTTTTGTTTGCTAACTTACCAGATTGGAAACTTTTAGGTCAAACAATGTACAAGAGCTGAACCTCAGTTCAGAGCCAGTAGGAAGGCAAGCATTTATTTTCGTTTAAATATTTGTGTCATTTGATTAAAGAGCATGAATGTACGGTAGAGCCTGTTATGGTGTTCATTATGTACTTCCAAACTCAAGTTGAATCCCTAACTCCAGGACCTTAGGGCGTGGTGTTTGGAGATAAGACTTTTGCAGAAATGTGTAAGTTCTGATTAAGGCCGTCAGGGTGGGCCATAATCCAGTGTGGCTCATATCCTCATGAAAAGAGGAGCTTTGGACTCCTCTTTCTATGCAGTTCCTGCATCATGGATGTGTACACACAGAGGAGATTGCCAAGGAAGTGAGGACGTGGCCAGCTGTCTGTAAGCCACAGAGATATGCTTCAGAATAAGCCCAACCCTGCCAGCCTATCAATCTTGAATGCCCGGCCTTATGAACCCTGAGAAAACCAATCCCTGTTGATTAAGCCACCCAGACTCTGATAGTTTATTATGATGCCCCCCCCACCCGCCAAAAAAAAAAAAAAAAAAAGTACGGCAGGCTCCTTCACTTCCTATAGTAGTAATGACAACAATTAATATCTATTTCCAGATGAATTTCTCAATTAACCCCTATAAAACTATATGATGTAGGTACAGTTCTTGGCTTCATTTGCACATGAATGGGCCGAGGCTAATCGAATTAGGGTAGAGTTGAGTTCGCTAGTGTTCCAAAGCCATGCTCTTAATTATAATGGGATTCTAGAGTTCTGACTGGGTCTGGGTGCCCTGCAGAGCTCAGAATAGACATTTGGTACCACTAGTCTCTTCCTGTCTTATCAGTAGAGGAGAGAAGAAAAGGAAGTCAGAGTGTATGGAGCTAGTGACACTGACAAACTGCTTCTTGTAGTGTCTGGATTACAGGTCCTAGTTTACCGTTTATTACCCACTTACCCACCCCTGAGGCAGCCTGTGTGGTCTCTTTCCTAGAACAGCAGTGGCTTTCTGAGGTGGTGATTTCCTCACAGTTTAGAAGGTTACAATCGGAGGCATTACAGATCAAAAGGCATATAAAGCTGTAACTGCCTATGAAGTTGAGAAGTTCACTAGGGGAAAGGACAATGGCATCTTAGGGATGCTCCTTAGGGAGGAGCCAGCTGCAGGGAGACCTGCCATGTTGTTCTCTGCATAGCCCTGTCCTTCTTCTTGCTATTCCATCTTGCGCCTGCTGTAAACCCTCTCATGCACCTTCTCTGTGTTCCGAACCTTTCTGCTCAACTATAATTTAACCCTAACATTGCCATATGCTACTTTTTATCTTCCAGGAAATGGAGGGAATCCAGATTGGATGCTGCTCCACAGTGACTTTCTGTTGTGCAGGAGGAGAGGAGGGTGGTAGAGGGAAGCTAGATTCAGCTGAAGGGTGGGCCCTCTGTTTCGTCCCTGCCAACTGCCTCCTCTTGAACCTTTAGTCATTTCCACAAACATTTTTAGCTTCTGCTCTGTACTAGGCAGGAGGCTGTAGGCTGGCCTGGCAGTGAACCCAGAGATGTGGTTGCTCTTATGCTCTTGGGCCTTTTGGTCAGGGGACGTCTTAGTTTTCAGATCCTTCAAATCCTAAGCTATCTTCTTTCCTCAAATGAGAGAAGGGGGACTAGATCTAAACAGGCTGGTTTATTGGATGTTTTCCTTCACTTCCGACTCTGACAGCCGTCCTTCACATCTGATGGGGAGTCTACACAATGGTGATGAATTTATTCATTTTGACTGTTTGTGAAGCTCTCTAATTAATTCTTTATAGATTTCATCTATAAAGAATTTTATAAATTTGTGTTCTGAGTTAAAATTGTGCATTCAGAGGAATTGCCTTGGGATACTGTGCTCCCTTGGAACCCTATGCTCTGCACTGACAGCTGCTGACCTTCGTTCACGAAGCAAGTGAGCAGCACTGTTTGCCTCATAGTGACGCACCAGCAGGTGGTTACCATGGAGTGAGACAGCAGCACACACACTGTCCCTGTCCTCATGGAGCCCCTGCGCCATCTCCTAAGTAACCTGGCAGGAGATCCGCAAACAATTCTATGCTCTCTGCTCCACTGAGGTTAGTTTTAAATTTATTTTTGTGTGTTGCTTGACATCAACAGCTTTGTGTGGCTAAACAATTTATGGAAGGAGTTACAGTGTAGCTCTGTCCAGAGAGACAAAAACAAACAAACAAACAAACAAACAAACAACAAAAAACAAAAAGGAGGGCAGAGGGAGGATGAAGGGGAGAGCAGGGGATGACACAGCATATAAGACATGAGTCTGAGAAACATTCAGAGAGACGGAAAGAACTGCGTGGAAAGAGAGGGAGAATAGACACTCTCTCTCTCTCTCTCTCTCTCTCTCTCTCACACACACACACACACACACACACACACACACACACACAGAAAAAAACAGAGGCAATGAGACACAGAGCAGACTGCTGTGAACAAAACAGTATCTCACGGAAGACTGAAATATCTGGGGAGACAGCAGCAGGGGCTGTGTGACTCTGCGCGTCAGCCATTTCTCCCCTTACTTCCTGCTCTCATTCTCAGGTGGGAATATTAAAAGAGGCTGTGTTACTTGGAGCGAGAGTCACAGTTCTTTGAGACACAAATCTGCGTCTTCCCTCTGAGCGCCTCTAAAATCTGTGTTTTCCACAGCACATGCCTTCCCCTGGTGTGAGAAGAAAGGCAGCTTGGCATCTTAGTGTGAGATAGGCAAAGGAAGGGGAGGTGGAAAGGAAGGTTAAGGCCATGGGAGAGCCTTTGCCCTTTGCCTAAGCCACTCGAGTTGTACATGTTTGGGGGGCTTTTCTGCTGGGTTATAAGTGGACAATCCACTGGAGAGTGATATGTGCCTGGGAACCTAGAAAGGCACCTGTTTTCCATATGAACACTCATTCAGGCCTTAAAGTTGGTCTGTGTCATTGGGGGCACTGTCCTTGTTAGTGGACAAGAGAAGTGCGGTGTAGAGAGGGGAATTACCCTGAGTTTACTGGGCTTGTAGGACATTAGAAGGAGGTAGAATTGATCAGCTTGCATCAAGAGCCCCTTTTTCTTAGGCTCACACTGAAGTTTACAAATGGGATTCCACTTGGTGTGTATGGACCCTGCCACAGAAACCGCTACATCTTCAAATGGTCTGCAAGTACTGGGGTTATAGAGACACTGGGCAGCATAGCTGTCCATCATGGGATTAGGTCACATACTCACGGTTGCAGTAAAGGAATGAGTTAAAGTAGATGAGGCTAGTCTTCACCAGGTTCAAGTAAGCAAGGCCATATCTGCCTCGGCTTTGCCCAGCAGTCTCTACTTCAGTCTGGCTGTGCCGAGCCTGTGATGTTGGCCACAAAAGCACGGTATGGGTCTCGTCACTCAATTTCACATTGATTGGAGCCAGAATCAATTAAAAGGCTCTTTCATAGATTAGATTAATAGGGGTCTGGAAACGACAAGAATATTGGTGACATCATTAGCGACTGGAGTCTAAGATTGCACAACTAAGCTATATTCACGGATGGCAGCATCTGAGGGAAGAATGGTGACATAGAAGTTAAAGGATTGGATTCTGGAGTCAGGCACTCCTGATCTTGACTTTAAAATTCCGCCGCTCGTTGCATAAGCACTGGCAAGTGACAACTCTTCCCACGTGTGTCGTTTATCTCAGATCTTTTCTTAGGCAGTCATGCAAAACACAAAAACGATAACATATTGACAGAGTCTTCACTGCTGAACACACAGGCAATGGTGAAAGTCACAGACTGTCCTAAAGGTGAGGAACGCTGCTTGGGGCTGGAGCTGTCAGGAAGGGCTATCTGCATGAGGTGGCATCATCGCTGAGGACAGTACTAACTTATACCTCTTCAACACTCACAAGCATGCATGCACACACATGTGCACCCACATGTACAGGCACACACACACACACACACACACACACACACACACACACCCTGGCCCACATTTACATTTTTATTGGTATAAATTCATTGTATATAGTCCTAGATTTCATAAGGGCATTCTTATTGTACTTATTCCCTCCCATGGCACTTATGCATATATGATATTATGCACCAACATAAAATCAAGCAGCTACAGAGGAGATGAAAATGTGTGATATTTGTTTTTCTGCCACCCTTTGAATGGTAATTATGGCCCAGCATGATGCTAAAGACTCCTCATGTTCTCCCTTTTCTCAGAGGTACCTTGCATTGTTTATCTTATTTTCTACAAGTGTAGCCTGAAGCCATTTCCAAGGTCAAGGCAACATATTCAAGATCACAGAGATAGCAAAGAGCTGAGTCAGCTCATATCTCCTTGACTGCATTCAGAAAAGACACACAGGTGCTACTTTTCCATCTAGGTTTCTCTAGGTGTGAAGTTGACTTGTAGTTTACTGTCTATTTTGTTATGATTTAAAAGGCACTCTGTCTCCATCACTGATACATCTGCTACTGGCATTCCAATTTTGTTAACTTTATGTGTGTCATGTGGGGTCGCAGAGGTCTCTCAGCACCCCTGCCCAGTAGTTCATGGTGTATGCATTTGTACAAGTGCACCTATGTATCCCGATGCTAGGCTTTACTTTGGTACATTGGTAACTTCCATTCAGGTCTCTGAATTATCAGAAGTGCATACATGCCTATTGAAGCCTCATTTAATTGACAACACAGAGCTCCTGCTACACTGAGGAAAGTTTTCCTGAGCCTAGCAACAAAAGGCTTCACAGAAGGAGTCTCTCTGCATTCATTATTAAGATGTTTTCTGATGCTGCTTTTCAATAACAAAGGACAACTTGAGTCAGCCTGAGCGAGAAACAATTTGTTGGAAGGATGCAAGGACATCTACTAGACCCTAGGGAATGAGCCAGTTCTAAGCAAATGAAATCAAATTTAAAAATGGGCTGCTCTAGGGACCCAAATGGAAGGAGTTTATGATTTATTCATTTTGAGTTCTGCAGTGGAATCCCTACAGCAGGGCTTGGCAGGCTTTTCCTCCGGAAGACAGACTCTACCAGCATTGTTCCTGTACCCAAGTCACCTGCTACAGTCTACCTTACACCTGTTCAAAAGACCACAAGCTAGCCAGGTCTAATTCAAAGTTGGTATTTTTAAACATGACTTATTATAGATTGGCATATGTACAATCTATTGTGAGACTGTATTGGTACATTTCTCCAAATAGATAAATAGGAAATCCAACCTTAATTTGTACGACCTAAGAAATCCTTTGAGATAAATACTTTAATGAGTATTTGGATTTTAAAATGTCAGTGATATTAACATCTGATTTACAAAATAACTCTAATGCTGGTTCTCCCCCTTCTTCTTTTCCTTCCTTCATTTGCTCATTCTTCCCATGCTGTGCTGTGTAGAGATGTTACCTAGGGGCTTTGTGTACACTGAGCAACTGTTTTACTGCTGAGCTACATGACTACTGCAGCTCACCTAACTATTTTCTTATTTTATAAGCTTGAAAGTTTTATGGAATACCTAAAACTTAGGTTTATTTTCTATAAAATAAAACAATAGTTAAACAAACAAAAAGATGTGTAGTGAGAACTGAGTGACTCCATAGTGTCTAGTCCATGAGAGGCAGGTTGGACCTGAGAGCTGGTTTCCACATTGCTCTGCCCTGACAAATCTGTAGGTCACTGTTTTCTGGGTCTTTGATATCCTGCACAATGGAATGATCTTGGTGGCCTTCTTGGTTCTTGGCTTTTGGACTTGGACTGAACTTCATCATGGTTTTTCCTTCTTGTCCAGCATGATAATAGGAGATCATGGGTTTCTCAGCCTCCATGTGTGGATCTGCTACCCTAATAAATATTGTATTAGGAATCTCTTTATCCTGTTCTTTCTTCCCTCTGGATCACCCCATTTACATAGAGGAAGAGGACATACTTTTCAGGATTAGCTTGGTGATGGCCAAGGGATTTATGAGCTTGGCTTTTCCACATGACCTTTTTAGATAGCAACTCTTTCATTTCCCTACATTTTATTCATCGTTTTTCCTTAGGCCACTCATAGTGTTAGGTGAGCCTGCAGGGGAGTCCATTTGAGCATTGTAATATGATATGCTTATTATCTACAATGTTCATGCCCAAGAACTTCACAATTGAGGTGAAAAACATCACCAAAAAATCTCATAACTTAAATATATAAGTTTGTGCTAGGATGTATCCACAGCCACTTCTGACTTCATGTGGCCACATGTTGGACATACCTACTAAAAATTATGACTCCATACACTGCTCGAATCCAGATATGCTGCCCCCACATTTTCTGTACTCCATCATAGAGAGCTATGGCACATCTTCTGCCTAAGTTCTCTGAAAGGATTTTTCAGGAATTAATGGTTATAAACCAGAAAAGATGAGTTTAAGTTAACTTGAGATATTATGGCTTGTGGGTGAAGAGTTTTTTCAGCCCCCAATGTTTAACACTAGCTGCTTTCTTCTTGCTGACTGGTTCTCACAATGGTTCCCTAGAATGTGAAAGCACTTGGATGAATTGGTTCATAGAACCAACAAGATTCCATACTGGGTTTCTGGAGACAACTGTGGTATGCTAAGGGATGATTTTAAGTTAGAGTAACTCAGACTTCAGAGCTACTTCCCAAACAAGCACAGTGTGGGTTATTCCCATCAATTGTATCTTTCCTCCATCACCCACAAAGTACAACACGTTGTCTAGTGCACGCTGTTTTTCTGGGGCCAGGAAGACATCCAGCATTTGAAGATGATATTTGTATTCGTTAATGTTCTGTTGCTTTAATAAAATACCATGACAAAGCACAACTTAAGGAAGAGATTGTTCATTTTACTTATGATTCTAGAGGGATGGATGGAGTTAATAATGGCGAGTAAGGCATTAATACAGGAGAAGAAAGCAGAGAGAACAGGGAGTGGGTGAAGCTAAGACACTTGAACCCCGCCCCCAGTTCTGAACTTCCTCTAGCAAAGTTCCTCCTCCATCACCTCAGACAGCACACCATCACACCCCGGGACGAAGCGCTCAAACACTTGCACCTGTAGGGGACATTCTCATTCAAACCACCATTGTCCATGAGTTACTTTTCCTTCTAAGGCCAAATACTTGACAGGTTGCACCTTAAGGGAGCAAGGCTCCCTTATCCTTATATCATGGCTCACAGTTCGAGGGCATACAGTCCCTTCTGGTGGGAATGCTGTGAAAAAGGCAGCTCCACAGAGGCGGAGGTGCAGAGCCTTGTTCACACCTCTGTTTGGGAGGCCGATTGCATAGAAGTCTCATCCCCAGTGATCCACTTCTTCCGGCCTATTCCCATCTCTCAAAAGCTCTATACCCTCCCAGCTCCATCAGCTGGGTGATCAACTGTTCATGCAGGTCAGACTGTGGAGGACAAGATCAAATCACAACAGATATTACAACACAATACAGCACAATGAAACAGTGCAACAAAACTTTTTTTCACAGACCTAAATGCAACCAAAGTCTTATTAGGTTTGCAAAATACTCCAAGCAGAAAGGACACTTAATGCCACTAGTATTACAACCATCATAAGGCAACAGAAAAAACCCCGGATTAAGATTTAAAGGCTTCTAATGTGTAACTAGAAAATTAGGTGGCTTTCTAGTCCCAGTGGAGAATATTTGTCAAATGTTTCCAGCTGGGCTAGGAAGCTTCATTTTTATTTTATTTCTTTTTGTCTAATTACAGGAGCCCCATGAGATTAACATCTCCATCTCCACCTTGCAGACGAGGAAAATGAGGCACAGGAGATTTAAATAATTTCTCATTGACATTTAGCTAACACATGGCTAAGCACAACTTGGGCCCACCATTGTCAGTCTGACTCCAAAATCTGATTTCTTTCCCATCAACTTAGCTGCTTCTCTGTAATTTATACATTAGTCAGTTCTAAGGCCTTCTTCAGCTTTTTCCAATGAAGACCTAGTAGCAGAATCTATAGGTAAGAGAATTATGGACCTTCTGTATACAGAGCTGTAGTGTTTTCAAGTGAATGAATGTCTAGGGAGGATTTAGAAACAATGATTTACAGCCAATTTGCAAGACTAAGAATGTCTGTTGGCC
This sequence comes from Montemys delectorum, assembly GCA_019843815.1. NCBI lineage: Eukaryota > Metazoa > Chordata > Mammalia > Rodentia > Muridae > Montemys > Montemys delectorum. Next base: position 29,473 of record JADRCD010180895.1, read on the forward strand.
TTACAGGAGCTGTCTGTCCTGTTGTCAAATCCAGGTTTTTTTTTTTTTAGAAGTATTCTTCTTAAAAAAGCCTTTCATTTCCAGAATGCAAGCTATAAGAAAAATAAACAAGTTACCCAGAATGTATTTTTACCCAACATTTAGACATGGCTAAATAGCTGTATATGCTCATTTGGGTGTCTGACAGAACTCTGGGGTACACTCGTGTGCCAGGGAGGCTGCCTCACTGGGACAAGGTGAAATCACTCATCTTTATTTTTTCTGGCTGGTGACCTAGGCTACAGAGAAAAGAGGAAGGTGACCATTGCTCACCCAGGAACATTACAGTCATGAGGTATGGAATGTCCGTGCTAATTATGTCAGGGCTGCATGTCCTACACAGCCCAGTGAGGTAGAACTGATGCTGCCCTTGCTGGCCTGCAGCTACATGGCTAGTTGATTCATATCCTGCAGTGTGTCTCTGGAGGGGAAATCTGAAAACCATGCACTAGCCAGATACAGCACCCTGCTGCTAATATTTATTCTTGACTCGTTCATTAGATACCATGAGCCTGAAGAAAGAGGGAATTCCCATGCCATCTTCTAAAAAATACAACATTTGGTTCTTAGTGAAGTGGCGCAGTAATATCAGTGGTGAGCAATTTTAATTTTCTAGTTGCTATATATAAGGATTACTATGTTCAATTACGTAAGCAGAACAGGGGGATCCAAACTCAACGTGGATTTGTGTGTAGATATCAAACTCTAGGGATAGTGTGATGGATTGTCAACTTGAGACACTTTAAAATCTGCTGGTAGACTGGTGAGGTCCACACTGGGTTGTCTGTGAGGGATTTCCAGGGGTTATTAGCTGAGGAGGGCAGACCCACCTTGAGTGGGAGGCACTTATCCAAAGTCTGGACAGAATAAAAGGGAAAAAGAAGCAAATAGTTCCGTGCCAACCATTTTCTCTGCTTCTTGGCTGCCATGATGTGAACATTTCAGCTCCATCATGCCTGCCCAATGATGTGCTGACACCCTTGAAATTACAAGCAAAGTAATTCTTCCCTTTAAGAAGTTCACGGGAATTTTGGCTGCTCTGATGAAAAGGTGATTAATACAGATGGGAAGTGGTCTGGTCCATGCCTTTTCTGGTCTCACTCCATGTCTGGAACCTTGAGATTTACTGGGATTTTCTTATAAATAGCATTATGTGGTTCTAGACTGGCCTGTAGCCACCATCACCATAGGACACAAAGAAACCTATTTGAACTAGCTTTAAGGAAACAACTATGGGCCTGGAGAGATGGCTCAGTGGACAAGAATGCTAACTACACAAACATGAGGTCCTGAGTTTGAATGTCCAACACTTATATAAAAAACTGGGAGTGGTCAAATAAAAGCTCAAGTGTTATGGGTGGTGGAGACAGGATTGCAGGCCTGATGTACTGCCAGCCTAGTTGCAGGCTCGGGGTGGGGGGGAGACTGTCTCAGGAGACTAAGAGAGAAAGCAATAGAACTGGATATGCAGCATCCTCAGCTGGAGCCTTTGTGAGCAGACACACACACACACACACACACACACACACACACACACACACACCACTAACCATTGTTAAATGGTGAAGATGTTTGTCAGCCATTCAACAGTTGGTAGCTTCTTTCCAGTTAGCCATAGTGAGAAATATTCCTGCATTTATTTACAGCATGGGAATTTGAAAATGATACAAATTAATGCTTTTAAATCTCCACTGGAGAGATGGCTAACCAGCACATCCCTCTGCAGAATCATCATTCACTGTCCATACCATGGCTTTAGGATGGCTCAGTGGGAAAGGATCTAGGAGCCGAGACTCACAACCCGAGTACAGTCTCTGGGACCTGTGTGGTGGAGTCACAGAACAGACTTCTCCAATTTGTCTTCTGACTTACAGGTGTGCAGCATGGCATATGTATACCCTCACATGCATAGATAGGCAGACAGACACATATGGAAATTAAAAAATGTAATGAAAAAGGATGTGAGCTCCAGAATGAGAGTCAAGTGAGTGAGACATTTGGCTTTGGGATAACTTAATAATAATATAACCTTGGACAAAGTATTTAAGCTCCCTGAATATCAGCTCTCCAGTTATAAAGAAGGAATGGTCCAGAAAGAGCTCTGTAGTTATTTCTGCATGCCAGGCACAATGAGTCTTGAGGAATGCTCACAGAACAACTAACTTTTAAGTGATGGCTGCCATGTTGAGAAGAGATCAGAGATCATACTCAAGGACATCAGGGGCAGAGCAACAATCGGTTAGTAATGTCTGTCATGAATGTGGGGAAGGAAGCTGTGGGACTACAAGCAATGGAAACAGCATGGATAATGGCAGCCAACACCAAGCAAACCTTTATCACATGCCAGATGCTCTTCACAGTGATCTGTTGTATGTTGCTTCCACCTCGACCAGCAAGGAAGACGCAACCCGAGAGCTCTTCTTTAAGCAGTTTATTCAGGAACCTTGAACAATCTTCTGACCCCGAGGGCAACACCCGAGGCCCTTAAATGCTCTACGCCAAGCCTATCACATGAGGCCACATGGAATGTGCAGATAGGATGCCAAATGCGGAAGCAAACCAAGCCAACAAGCACAGCCAAATAAGGAGTGGTTTATCACTCTAGTGCTCTAGCAAGGAGCGGAAGCCGGCACCATCTCAGGGCCGATCCAGTGCTCTCCACAGTTCCCCCTTTTTTGTTTTGCAGCGAAATGGGCAAGAACAGAGGTCTGATCTCTGACGATAGAAACAGGGACATTGTACTACCCCTCCTCAGGCTTCATGCCTCCCAGGGAAGGTCAGACCCATCCGATGCCTTTTCCACAGAGACAGGTTCTGGGGCATCAACCTGTATGAAATCAGACCTGCTCTTCTTGAGGTTGCTAGCTGCAGGTGGCATACCTCAAGTGCAGTGCTAAGCCTTGCATCCGGAACTCAATGAGCCCATAACCCAGAGGTCAATGGATAGTAGTTTCCGCATGACAACAAGCCATGCTTGGGGGGACTGCCCTGCCTCAATGGCTGTAAATGCCTGAACCACCATGGCTGCATTCTGCTTCTGAACAATCCTCATCTTACACAAACACCAGAGACCAGTGAAACAGACAATCAGCAATAGGGCTAAAAGAGCACCCAGGCCCGCCCACTCTTTCAGATGATTCACGGCAGAGGCGATCCAAGATGATAGTCAGCCAGCCCTGCATTCACCCTCATAGAGTTAACACTGACGATAGCCAATCTCAGCCGAAGCATGAGATCCTCAAAACCTGTAGACCAATTTCCTGTAGGATATTGAGACAACTGTTGAGAAAGATTAGCAGCCTGAGTAATTCTTTGATATTGTATGGAAGTCACACACAAGCCAGGATATTTCCACTCGCAGCCCACTTGTGCTAGCTGCCAAAGGGTATCTATTTGTTCTTACTCAGCTACATCACGGTAGCTGCTAGTCCTGCATTTGTCAGCGGGCCTCCAAGCTCTCTACACACTTTCATCCATGCTTCCAACCCTTTATTCTTATAAGGCATGATAGCAGCACGGCACTCATTTGTGCACTGCTCATACACTAGTTGTTTGATAAGAGGCATCACTACATCTGGAT